>PVJH01028202.1:0-27614 GCA_004026705.1 Nesogale talazaci
CAGAACCCACCCAGGGGGTCTGAAGGAGAAGGACACCATGGAGCGAAGGGGGTCTGTACCCTTACAGATGACAACATGGGGGGGGGGGCGGGGAATGAACTAATCCCAAGGACTCCGGTGGGAAAAAAAATGTATTTTCCAAAGGCTGGTGGTCACATCTGTACCAATGTGCTGGACATAATAAATGAATGGATAGATTGTGAACAGAGTCGGGCGAGCCCCCAACAAGGTGATATTTTTTTTATAAATCAGAGGCAAGGGGGAAGGGGAAGATGTAAAGGAAAAAAAAAAAAGGACTCCAGCATAGGAAACAGCGATGATGCAAGACGCCTCGGTCACATGGGGTGGCCTGGAGAAATTGGGAGGGGTGCCCCCGAGTCCCAATGATCAGTGGTCGGGATCTCAAGAGCCCCCCACCCCCGACCCCGCAGAAGGGCTGTTCTTGTAAGCTACTGTCTCTCGTCATTTCTGATGCCGGGCAGCCCGAGGAGGCCCCGGGGCATGCCTCCCGGGGATTTTTCAGGGCTGTGACCCTTTCGAAGCCGATTGGGCAAGAGGCTGGTTTCAGAGCAGGCTGCCCTCTGGGCGCTTTTCCAAACGAAAGAAGTTTTGAGACACACGCTCTACCAGGGCAGAGGCTGAGGAGCCGCGTGGTGGGTGAGAGGTGGAGGGCCAGAGGGGGACATGCCTGCAGGCCTGGCTGAGCCAGCTGAAGATGGAAGAACTGTATCCTTAACTTTTCTCATCTGGATGTGTACCCTCCATAATGATGAGTATAGTCTGCGGGTTCTGTGTGGCCTTTGCAGGGGATTTCTGAACCAAGCAGCGGTGGATAGAGCCCTGGGAGGGGCAGCTGGTGTCAGATCCCTGGAAAGCAGCTAGCTTAGAGGATGAGGGGGGGCATGCCTGATCTAGGCCTTGGGAATCCATCCTGGGCTGGTATGGACTCAACCTCCTTGTTTACAGATTCAGGCATGTGGATGCAGTTGTGAAACTGTGTTACTAAGAAACAGACCTCAGGCGGTCTGGGCCACGCCAACTGAGAGCCCACGTCACAGGTGGCCACTGCCCGTCTGGTTTCCTTACTTAGTCTGCCATCTTTACAGGAAGTGATCAGTGGGTGGGCTCGAACCGCCAGCCTTTCAGTTCATAGTCAAGCTCTTAACCATCAGGGCTCCCGGCTCATGCAAAGTCACCAAGAGTCACCCGCTGGCTGGGAGCGGAGAGGCCTGTCTGGGGTTAGGGCCCGGCATGGGGGCCACGGTGAGTGGGAGGTAGTGGGGTGGCAGGGGACATGCCTTGAAGTCAGATTTCTTCAAGCTTCAGGGAAATGAGGGAACTTGAGCTGGTTCTCTGGGTCACAGGGAGAACCCTGAGGGTGTCATCTGGGCCAGCGGGTGTGGGTTAAGGAAATGATATCAGAAGGGGGGTGGTCTGGGGGTGACCCCGTATTTGCAGATCCTATGCCAAATGAGGGAGGTCTGGGGGAGCTCTAGAACTCTGAGATCGACCGTAGCTATTTGGGGGAGAGCCTTCCGTGATTTTTGTCTTGGGGAAGCAGGAGAGAGTGGGTCAGGGGTCCAGCCAGAGAGGAGGAGCTGAGGCAGGAGGACCTGTTAGCTGAACAGGCCCTGGTGACCCCCCCCCTGCTCTGGGGAACCAGAGAGAAGGCAGGGGGTGGGTGTCCAGGGCCATGGGTCTGGGTGGCTGAGTCACTGAGGACCCAAGAGAAAACACTTCCTGGGACGCACGGTCAACCTCACTCTCAGAGGAGCTGCGATGGTCATGCGGGAGGTAGCCCAGGTGGGGCCTGGATGGGCAGAGAGCTGTCATTCACCCGTGTGATGGTGCCCTGAGCGGCGGGGACGACGGTGCCCAGGACGGTGGGGACGGTGGATCCTGCCATCTCGGGGGTCTTCTTCCTGAATGTCTTCACCCTGCGGGAGGAGGCCAGGGTCGTCAGGTGACGGGTGACGGGCTGGGGCTGGGATTTTCCTCCTCTTGTTGTTCGGGGATTCATTTTTCAGCTGTCCCCGGGGGTGCGGTCGGGGACACGGTGGTCTGATAACCACAAGATGGGTGGTTCTAAACCACCAGCCGCCGCCTGAGAGAAAGAGGAGGCTGCCTGCTTCTGTCAAGATTGACAGCTTGAGAACGGCCCTGCCTCACTCGGCAGCTGAGAAAGATGGCGGAGGGGGCGGTGTCCCTGACTCCTAACATCCAGTCCAGACTCCTAACATCCAGGGTCTCCAGGTCTCTGATTCAGGGACACCTGGCTGAAGCCTCACGGGAAGGAAGCCAGAGTCCACAGGAACCCTTCTCTCACTCCTTCCGCTTCCATCTGGACTCTCCTGGTCTCAGAACTGCAGAACCCTTCCCTGTGTGGAGATGTAAAGGAATCCGACAGAGTTCCACCCGACCTTGCTATGGTCTCCGGCTCGGGCCTCCATGGGGACAACGCACCCAGACTGAGCGCCAACTGGAACAGGAGGATTTGAAACCATGCACCCCTCCAAATGGAGTCTTTTTCGGGCAAATTCTGTAGCAAATAAAGCTCCCCTGTTCAGCAGCAACATTGGCTTTCAAGGACTGAAAAGAACTTTAGGGGTCATTTGCTCTATTTAAAAAAATGTTCTTGGGGCTGAGCCCCGGTGGTGCAGTGGTTGAGTGCGGGAATGTGGCCCACTGGGTTGGCAGTTCAAATCCAGCAGCAGCTCTCCAGGAGCAAGGCTGGGCCTCCTACTCCCACCGGAGGGCAGTGATGCCCCCCCCCCAAAAAAAAACTAAGAAAAAAAATGTTGTTCTCTCAGATCCAGGACTGGTGAATCTAGAGTAACGAGGTGGGGGGATGGGGCCTTGGGGTTCTGGCAGGGGAGGTTTCCAGGAAAGGGGGAGCTGCTGCGGATGAGTATCTGAAGGAAGCAGATGTTCTCAAACGGGATTGGGGTGGTGACTGGACAGCCACCCTCGATATGACTGAACTCTATGGTTGGTGGGCTATATGCCAATCAAGCCGTTAAAACATTTTTTTAATTTTATAGATGTACAGTCCTAGAACCCCGAACGAAGGGCCCTATGAGTTGGCATTGTCTGGGAAGCGGTAGATTGGGTTTGGGTGGTGAAGAGAGTCCAGCTCGGGCTGAGCCCCGGTGGCGTAGTGGTTGTGCACGGGACTGCGGCCCACTGGGATGGAGGTTCAATTCCAGCAGCGGCTCCACGGGAGCAAAGGCTGGCCCTCCGAATCCCACCACCAGAGGGCAGTGATGCCAAAAAAAATAATAAAATAACGAGTCCTGCTCTCCACACTCGCTGAAGAGTTGATGGTTCTGAGTGGGAAGTGCCTGCAAGGACAGCCCGGCCCTCACTCAACTCCCCCCAACAGCAGCCAAAAGTCCTCCTCTGACCTGCCTGAGGGAGGAGGGAATCATCAACCTCACTCAGCCGCATTCACATCTGGTGTTTGGGTCTCAAGTCCCTAAAGCCCCTGGGTGGCTCCATGGTTTGGTTTGAGGGGTGGGGGGGGAGTCACCGCCACTGCACCACGGAAGAAAAGCCTGGCGATCTACTTTTTTTTTTTTTGCATCACTGCCCTCTGGTGGTCATGGGAGCTACCCAGCCTTGCTGCTGCTGGATTTGAACCACCACGCCAGTGGGCCCCAGTCCCGCACTCAACCACCATGCCATCGGGGCTCGGCCTTGGCAATCCACTTTTGGAGCAGTCCGTCGTCACAAGCCCTCCGGAGTCCAGTCCTCTGCTGGCACCAACTTACTTAAAACCCAAACTCCCAGGAGGGGGGAAAATGAGGAGCTGATACCAAGGGCTTAAGTAGAAAGCCAATGTTTTGAGAATGATGTGGGCAATAGAGATACAAATGTGCTTGACGTATCATAGATGTGTGGATGGATTGTGATGAGTTGTACAAGACCCCAATAAACTGATTTTTGGGGGGGGGGTTGTTTTTGGGGGGGGCCTCACTGCCCTCTGGTGGTGGGAGTAGGAGGCCCAGCCTTTGCTCCTGTGGAGCTGGAATTGAACCTCCATCCCAGCGGGCCGCAGTCCCGCACTACGCCACGGGGGCTCAGCCCCTAAACTGTTTTTTTTTTAATTTAAAAAAAAAACCTAAACACCATACCCACTACCACCGAGGAGATACTGACACCCAGCCACCGTGCAGGGACAAGATAGACCTGTCCCTGTGGGATTCTGAGACCAGAACTCCTTCACGGGAGTAGGAAACCTCATCTCTCTCCAGCCTAGCCATGGGTGGTTTCACACTGCTGAACTTGTGGTTAGCGGCCCAACACAGAGCCATCGTGGCCTCCGAGGCTCCAGGAAGGGAACTCGTGTGAGTATTTTGGGCCAAGACCCAGCTCCCCATCAACCAAGCCAGATCCCTTTCCTGGGGGCGGGGGAGAGGCTTAGGGGGACCCCAGAGCCTGTACCTCTTTCCACCCCAAGACAGGCCACTCACGCGATGAAGATGAGGCAGGGGCAGAGGAGGATCACGGTGGCCAGCCCAGCGCCCAGCCCCACTGACTGAATACATCCGTCCACAGAGGCACTGTGGTTTACCCCTGCGGACAAGGGAGGTTTAAGGGGCACCCTCTGGATCCCAGGACCCTGGAGTGCCTCCCCCAAAGCAAATTCACTGCCACGGGTCCAGCCCGACTCACAACGAACGACCCTATAGAACTGAGGGGGATGGACCCCGGGCCTGGGTTTCTAAGGCTGTGACTCTGGACTCTGGGACCCCCGGGGTGGGGGGTGGGGGGTTTGAGGTGGTTAGCACGTGGGGCTGCGATCCGCATGGTTGGTAGTTAGTTCAAAGCCACGGGCAGCTCCGCGGGGGTTAATGCAGGGCTTTCCACTGATTAACTGTATTATTCTCCCGCTGGTGGCTTTGAACAGCTGACCTCGCTGCCTAACGCATCACCACCGCGCCACCTGTTCTCTTGTCCCATCCCTTTGCGTCCTCCCCTAGACCTCGGTCCCACCCACCCCCGGCCCCCACCCCCACCCGGCAGCTGCAGGATGGTGAGGCCCTGGGTCCCGTGGACATTCCGGGTCTCGCAGTGGAGCGCCAGGTCAGGACTGAGCCCTGCGCGCAGACTCAGAGCTGTTGGTCCAGGTACCCTCGGGGCTGGAGGTGACCGTGACCGAGGCGTGGCGGCTGCCGTTTCCCTCCAGGGCTCCGGCCCCCCACCCACCCCAGCAGCCCAGAAGGTGTCTGAGCGGAAGGGGCGGGCTCAGCGGTGGCCCCTCCCACCCAGGCCCCTGGCCCCGCCCTAGCCCGGCCCATCCATACCCAGCCCCGCCCACCCAGGCCCCAGCGCCCCGCCCACACTCACGGAACACAGAGAGGTGCAGCGAGACGTGCCGGGCGCCCAGCGAGTTCTCAGCTCGACAAGTGACCTCCCCTTCGTCCTCCTTCCCAACCCCGGGCAGTTCCAGGAGCCCGGGGTCCGAGGCTGCCGAGCGGTTCGGGGCGCGGGTCCAGTTCAGCGTGGCGGGGGGGTTGCTGTCGGCCGAACAGACGAGGCGCAGGGACTGGCCCTCCAGGACCTCGAAAGATGAGCCGTTCCCCAAGTTCTCCAGGACTGGGGAGGGGGGAGAGGCAGCGGGGCTGAGGGCCCAGGGACCTTCGCAGCCAGGGTTCCGGACGCCTGCTGGGATGTGGCCTCTGGCCGCCCCCACCCTGACCTCCCATTTCATACCGGTTCTGTTTGCTTGGGAAACCGTCACTCTCAGGTTCTCTGGAGGGTCTGAAATGAGAGGTCGGGGCGAGGGGAGGGTGCCAAGTCACCTACGAGGCCCCAGGAACAACCACGCTGCGATTCAGACAGGTGGGGACCTGCTGCCAGCTCTGCGGACAGACCCCCTTCCCGCTCTCTGACCCTGACTCCAGGACCCGCCCACCCCACCCCCCACTCCGTGCCGCCCTTGCGCCTCTGCAGGAAACCCATCCCCACCCCCACACTCACACTGCACAGAGAGGTTCAGCCAAGCCTCCTTGGAGCCCAGCCTGTTCTCCGCTTGGCAGATGTAGCGCCCCGCGTCCCTGGCCCCCACCTGAGGCAGCTCCAGCTCTAGAGGTCTGGACCCCGAGGGAGGGGACGTGGAGAGCACCCTGTTGTCCAGGACCCAGCTCAGCCTGGAGGGGGGCTGGCTGTCTGCCTCACAGAGCAGGCGCAGGTACTGCCCTTTACGGACTTCCAGGAAGTTTCCTTGGGGCTGCGGAGCTGGAGGGGAGAGAGGACGGTGGGGTTCCCGCTCCCTACCCAATGCAAGTCTTTTATTCTCCCAAACAGAACGCTACCTACACCTTGGCCTTCCCAAATCACGGCCGCCCTTCCCACCAGGTACCTGATGCTTTGGTCCGGGAAATGCTGATGATGGGGTTCTGGGGGGCATCTGCAAGGAGAGAGTGAGGCGGCTTTGAGAGAAACGGTTTCCCACCATCAGAGAGAGCACCCCGGGAAAGAAGGTGCCAGTGTCCCTGGCCCTGCCTGTGGCCATGCAGCCAGCACCAGCTGTGCCCAGAAGAGTGGTCCAGCCGCCTCCCACAGTGAAGACAGTTTCCCAGGACACACCACTCCGCCCAGGTTCCCTCCTGGCCTCCAGCCTGCTGGCTGCTACTGCTGTTTCTCACCTCCCTATACAGATGGCCTGTCCCCACACCCCAGAGTCGTGCCCCTAACTCACAGTCCACCTTCAGCTGGACGGTCCTTTCTGTGCTCACTCCTGTGTTGGGGAATTTCACTCGACAGGTGAGCTCAGTATTGTGGTGCTGGGGTATGGGAGTGAGAGTGAGCTCAGAGAAGAAGGAGTAGGTTTTGGGTCCAGGTCCTTGAGAGGAGAGGGCTGGTCCTATCCAGGTGAATGTGGGGGTCGGGCAGCCTTCAAAGTCCCCAGGAACCAGACAGAGTAGCTTTGCCGGGCATTCAGACTCCAGGACTTCAGGGACGGAGATATTCGGCTTCTGTGTCAGGTCTGAGTCAGACAGAGAGAGAGAGAGAGAGAGAGAGAGAGAGAGAGAGAGAGAGAGAGAGAGAGATTGTAGCCCCCCGACCCATGGCCCTCACAGTGCTCAGTCTGTCCCCAGCCCACCCGACTCGGCTGGCTCCATACCTGTCACTTCCAGCGACATCTGATTATTCGTATAACTATATTTAGCCCCTCCTCTCTCCAGGCGAAAGTAGTATAAGCCTTTGTCCATTTTCCGTGGGTCTAGGATCACCAGCGAGCAGGTGCCATTCCGGGGGTTTCTGAGGAGCTGGAATCGGCCCTGAACTCCACTGTCAATTGTTGCATTTACATTATTGGTTGCCACTAGCACCTTAGGTTGGGATCGGAACCAGAAGCCGTAAGCTGGGTCAGTGTCCTTACAGGCTTCCTGATCGTAGGTGAAGTTGCAGGGTATGAAGACACACAGGCCCTCCTGTGCCCTCACCGACGTCGGCACCTGCAGCTTGTATTTCTCAGGCACATTCCTGGACCTTTGGGACGCCCGAGGCCAGCTGTCAGCCCCTGCCCCAGCCTGGACTCCCAGGTCCCCAACACAGTCAGTCCCCCGCAGCAGGGCCAGCAGCAGCAGCAGCAGCGGCCGCATCCCTGCACTTGGAGGAGCTAGACCTGGGCACCGTCCAGTTCTGGGTCTGTCTGTCTGGGAAAGAAGCTTAGGCAGGAAGTTCCCAGGGAGGGAGAGGCAGGGACCAAGCACAGATGAGGAAGCTCAGGAGTCCAGAGGTCCTGCCTCTTTCCACTTCCCCCTTCCAAAGATGGAAGTCACTGGGCAGGAGGCTGGGGACACCTGGAACTAATGAAGGGGCGGGGGTGAGGGATGGGGTCGGGGGCTGGAGCAGGCCCTTCAGGGAGGAAAGGGAGCCCAGGAAGGAGAGACAGTGACGTCTTCATGGTCTGAAAGTCCTTGAGAGGGACAACGTCTGTGCGCTTGACTGTTAGCTTAAGGGTGGGCGGTTCAAACCCAGCCCAGAAGTGCCACAGCAGAAAGGAGGCCTGGGGCTCCCCTGCCATAAGAAGACATCCCAGTCCCCCTCCCTCCACCTCAATCTATCATTTTAAGTGGACAGGAAGTGAGCAGCGGGCTGTTACAGTGCCGGGGAATTGCCATCAGGGTCACCAAACAAAATGTCTGTCGATTCGATGGAAAGCCAATCTACCCAAATGACAATAAGTTTTTTTCTTAATTAAAAAAAGAAAGAAGACAGTCCAGAACCCCCCTGGGGGCGCAGTTCCACTCCACTCTCTGTGGGCAAACTGGTGGCCCTGACGTGGAAACCACATCACGATGATGGCTCAGATTCATGCTTGCACCCTAAAAATGCCACAGATTTGGGGCGGGAGGGGGGTGGGCGGGAACAAGAGGGTCGGAGGACCCTGATAGTGTTGTGTTCACGCCTGTGCTGCTAACTGCAAGGTCAGTAATGACAAACCATCCACCCTGTGAGGGAGAAAAATGAGGTTTTCTACTCCTTTAAAGCGTAACAGTCTGGGGGGGGGGGGGGGGATAGGGGGAGCCAATCACAAGGTTGGGTATATAGCACTCCCCCGAAGATGAATAACAGAAAGGTGGGTGAAGGGGCACAATGGACAGTGTAAGACATGAAATAACAATCATAATATGTATAACAATATATATCGCAATAATATATAAGTCATAGCAATCATAATATATCATAAAATAACAATCAGGATCGTGATATATAATTATATATCATATATGGGTTGTGTATAATATCAAATATATAATTGATCAATTGCTATGTAATTATACTGCTATATGTAATCGATCAAGGTTTCACAAGGAGCTGATACCAAGGGTTCATGTAGAAATTGTTTTGGAAAAAATAAAATTGTTTTGGAAATGAGGATGGCAACATATGGACAAGTGTGCTTCCTATCCTTGAACGATGGATTGTTACAAGACTTGCAAGTGAAGCCGAGCCCCGGTGGCGTAGTGGTTGTGCACGGGACTGTGGCCCACTGGGATGGAGGTTCAATTCCAGCAGCAGCTCCACAGGAGCAAAGGCTGGGCCTCCTACTCCCACCACCAGAGGGCAGTGATACTCCCCCCAAAATAAAATAAAATAAAAAGATTTGCAAGAGCCTCCCTAATCAAATGATTAATTAAATTTAATTTATTAATCTAATCATTTTTTAATTTATTTTGCTCATTTAACGTAAATGATATTTTAAAAAAAGAGTCACAGCCTTGGAAACCTACAGGGGCAGGCGTAGGTTGCCTGCGATGAATCAATTCTGACTGTGAGGGGTCTGGAGGTTGGAAGCGTGGACTCCATCCAGGTGGTGACCGGGCTATAAGGCAGTTGGAGGAATTCCTTGTCTCTTCCAGTTTCTAGTGGTTTCCCGTGAGCCTTGGCATTCCTAACAGGTGCTTCAGGCTCGCCTCTGCCCCCTCTGTCTTCCCAGGTCTCTCTTCCCACGGTGTCTCTCTGTGTCTGTCTCTTCTCCTCTTCTTCCAAAGACACCTGGCTGACAGGGGAGACACCACACTACTCCACTATGACCTCGAGTGAAATAACCACATCCCCAAAGGTCCTGCTTCAGACACGTCCCCACGCCCAGATCTGGGTTGGGACAACGGGCATTCTTTCGTCTGTTTTTATTTATTTGTCCGTTCGTTCTGAATACATCATAAATGGACACAGATGAGATGAACACAAGAAATCAGATGAGATGAGCACAAGAAATCAGATTGTTCACGTGGAGTACGATCTTTATGCCACCTTGCGGGTCTTTGTGTGAAGGGAGGGATGGAGTCTAACCTGTCAATCAAGCGGTAGCCTGGAGAGGCCTCCTTCGGGGAGTGGCCTTCTTATAAGAGAGATACTGAGAACTGCTCTTCAACCGCCCTGCTGGCTGGGATTCTGTGTCTGCCTCCCATGGACCTTGAATCCACATATCCGCCATACTCTGAACCCACTGGCCTGTGACCGCCCTGTGTTTCGGGGATCACCTCTCTGCGTCTACTGACCTGCAGCTACCTGAGGCCGAAGAAGGCATCTGACCTGTGGAAGGGGCTAGATTGCCTTCTTGATAGGAAGTGACATCTTTTTTTTTTTTTTTACAGTTCAATTGGTATATAATCCACTTATCATACAGTTCAATTGGTATCCAGAAGAATGGTGCCATCATTTTACCGCCATCCATTTTTTCCGACGTGTTCTTTCTTTTTCCCCCCCACCCCCCGCCCCCCAACCAATTGATTCACCTTCAAATTATACCTGTTGGTTTCTTTGAAATCAGCCTGCATGTCCCTTGGGAATTCAAGGCCCCTTCAGTTTTACCTTTCCTCCTTTTTGAGCCACTCAGATCCCTGCTGAGAACCGTGGAAGAAAGCATCTTTATGACCCTGGAGTCTCGACTCTTTTGCTTTAAACTTTGTTTATTTTGGCTTTTTAAAGAAAACCACATTCTGTGGAGTTGCACAGCACATCCCACCATTTCAGTAAAGAGCATGGATAACCCTCAGAAATGTGGGAGTTTTTTCCCCCCTCCTCCCTCCATCATTCCATGTCTCGCTCCCCTCCCTACCCGCTGCCCTGTCCCTGATCCCCGAGTAGTCTTCAAAGTCTTTTGACTTTGTGACTTAGTGTAAAAACCACTTTCATCGTTCTTCGTTTTTCATTTATAGGAATGCTGCCCTTAAGTATTAATCTTTATAAGATTGACTAACTTTGTTCTACATGATGTTCTTTAGCTCTATGTGTGTGTGTGTGTGTGTGTTTTAAAGGGGAGAGCACAAGGGCTGAGCCCCGGTGGCGTAGTGGTTGTGCGCGGGACTGCGGCCCACTGGGACGGACGTTCAATTCCAGCAGTGGGGCTGGGCCTCCTCCTCCCACCACCGGAGAGCAGTGATGCCCAAACGAAAAAAAAAAAAAAAGAGGGGAGAGCACGAATGCTGTCCCCCACTACCACAAATTATGCAGTTGAGTTTCCCACACGTGGGGAAATCGCAGGATATCGGAGTGCAATGGATTAGCCTCACCCTGAAAAAACCACCTTCGTGATCATGGTATCTCCCCTGCCAGGTAAGTATTGTGTGTGTGTGTGTGTGTGTGTGTGTTTTTAAGAACTCCGCAAAAAAAAAAATAGATAAATAGCAACTGCATAGACCAAAAAAAGGAAAAAGAAACCTTTTGACTTTGGTTTTTCTAACTGACCTCACAAGCCACATACTTGGCATGCAGCTAACTACATACCCAAGTCCCTGGAACACTCAGAATGAGGTAGCCCTGTTGTTGCTGCTGCTCTTTTAATTTTTTGTTTGTTTATCCTTGCTTTTTTTTTTAACAAGGGTCTTGTTTCCTTCCTGTGAGAATATCACAAACACGGTCACACCCCAAGTAAAGTCAGACATATTAAACAGGATGGTGGATAGTAGACGCCTGACAATATGTACAAAGATATCAAATGTTCATAAAAAATACAAACATTTGATATTTTTTGGACTCTTATCAAAGATCAGTTGTCTGTATGCTGATGTCTTTATTTCTGGGTTTTCAATTCTTTTTCACTGGTCTGAGAATCGATCATTATGCCAATACCATGCTGTTTTGACCACTGTGGCTGTATAGTGTGTGCTAAAATCAGGTAAAGCAAGCCCTCCCACAGTGTCCTTCTTCTTGAGGAGATCTCGGCTGATTCTTTCTTTTTTTTGGGGGGGGGTGGGGCATCACTGCTCTCCGGTGGTGGGAGGAGGAGGAGACCCAGCCCCACTGCTGGAACTGAACCTCCGTCCCAGTGGGCCGCAGTCCCGCGCACAGCCACGACGCCCCCGGGGCTCCGCCCTCGGCTGATTCTTGGCTTCTTCCCTCTCCATATGAAGTTGGTACTCATTGTTTCCATTTCTCTGAAGAAAGGTGAGGATGATGGTATCAGAATTGCATTAAACACATGTAGTGCCTTGGGTAGAATTGACATCTTTACTATATGGAGTCTTGCTGATCCAAGAGCACGATCCAAGAGTCTTCCATTTGTTGAAACCACCCTTGGTTTCTGGTAATAGTATTTTGTAGTTTTCGTCACATAGGTCTTTTGTCCTTTTAGTCAGGTATATCCCTCTATATTTCCATTTCTGCGTGGCTATTGTGAAAGGTACCTCTTTTTTTTTTTAATCTCCTCTTCTGTGGTTTCATCTGATGTATATAGCCGTCCAACAGACTTCTGATTGTTGATCTTGTATCCTGCCACTCCGCCATACTCCTCTGTTGTGTCCAGTATTCCCCTTGTGGAGCTTTTGGGGTTTTCCAAATAGAAAAACATATCACTGCATATTGTGATAATTTCACTACTTCCTTCCACAGATGAATAGCTTTGATGTCTTTTTCCCCCCTTAGGCTGTTAGCTAAAACCTCCAGTACGATATTGAATAAGCGTGGGGACAAGGGGCATCCTTGTCTGGCCCCCTTTTTCAGTGGGATTGTGTTTGTCTTTTCTCCACTGACTACCACGTTGGCCTTTGGCTTTTCGTATGTAGCTTGTATCGTCTTGAGGAATTTTCCTTCTATGCTATCTTCTTGAGTGTCTTAAACAGGAATTGGTGTTGAATGTTTCAAATGCTTTTTTCGCATGAATCGGTATTATCACGTGGTTCTTAAGAGTTTCTCGTGTCAATGTGGCAAATGATACTATCTTTCGTATGTTGAACCACCCCTACACCCTAGGTATGAACCCACTTGGTCATGGTGAATTATTTGTTTTATATACTTTTGTATTCTACTGGCCAGTATTTTTCTGGGCATCACTTCTCTCCGGTGGTGGGAGCAGGAGGCCCAGCCCCACTGCTGGAATTGAACCTCTGTCCCAGTGGGCCGCAATTCCCGTGAACAACCACTACACCACCGGGGCTCAGCCCTGGCCAGTATTTTATTTTATTTATTTTATTTATTTATTTATTTTTAGGCATCACTGCCCTGGTGGTGGGAGTAGGAGGCCCAGTCTTTGCTCCTGTGAGCGGGAATTGAACCTCCATCCCAGTGGGCCGCAGTTCCGCGCACAACCACTATGCCACCGGGGCTCAGCCCATGGCCAGTATTTATTAAGGATTTTTGCACCAGTGTTCATTAGGAATATTGGTCTGTAGTTCTCATTCTTGTGGAATTTTTGCCCGGGTTTGGTATTAGTGTTATACTAGCTTCATAGAAGGAGTTCGGGAGTTTGCCATCTTTTTTTTTTTTTCTTCTATGTTTAGGAAGAGTTTGTGTAGAATTGGTGTCAGTTCTTCTCTGAATGCTTGGTAAAATTCTCCTGTAAAGCCATCTGGTTCAGGGGATTTTTTTTTTGTTGGTAATCCCTTGATAACCTTGTCTATTTCTTCTATTATTATGAATCTGTTGAGATTCTTGGTATCCATGAGGGAGAGTCTAGGAAGGGGTTGTTTTTCCAAGAATTTGCCCATGTCTTCCAAGTTTTTTGAATTCATTAGAGTACAGTGCTTTGTAGCACTGTAATTATACTTTTAACTTCATTAGGGTCAGTTGTGATGTCCCCTCTTTCTTTTTTTTTAATTTTTTAAATTTATTTTTGGGGGGGAGGGGGCGGGCATCACTGCCCTCAGGTGGTGGGAGTAGGAGGCCCAGCCTTTGCTCCGTGGAGCTGGAATCAAACCTCCATCCCAGTGGGTCCCAGTCCCGCGCACAACCACTGCGCCACCGGGGCTCAGCCCTTGATGTCCCCTCTTTCATCCCTCATTCTTACTATTGAAATTTTTCCCTCCTTTCTTTGATTAAGTCTGCCAGCGGTTTGTCAATTTTGTTAATCCTTTCAAAGAACAACTTTTAGCAGCATTAATATTTTCCATTGTTTTCTTATTTCCCCTCTCCTGAATCTCAGCCCTGATTTTTATCATTTATTTTCTTTTGCTGTTAGTGGGATTGTCCTGCTGACTCTGGTCTAGTCATTGTAAGTTCTGTGCCAACATATCAGTTATGAGACACTCTTCTGTTTTCAGGTGTGTCTGTATTGCTACAAAACTTCCTCTGAAGACTGCCTTTGCTCTGTGTCCCATAAGTTTTGGTATGTCATGTTTTCATTCTCATTGGTTTCTAGAAAATTTTCAATTTCATCTCTGCTCTGGCCCAGTACGCTCTCCTTTTGCAATAGAGAATTATTCATTCTCCATTTATTTTCTCTAGTTCTCTTCATCTTCCTCTTGTTGATTTCCAACCTTAAGGCACAGTGGTGTAAGAGAGAGTTCTGTATGATATCAATGTGCTTAAATTCGTGTAGATTTGCCTTATGTCCTAGCATGTGGTCTATTTTCAAATATGTTCTATGTGGGATGAAAAGAATGTGAATTGTTTTTGTATTTGGGTGAAAAACTCAAAAGATGTAGCTTCTGAGGTCTTAAAGGCTTGAAAGTAAACAAGCAGTCATCTAGCTCAGAAGCAACAAAGCCCACATGGAAGAAGCACACTAGCCTGTGTGACCACAAGGTGTTGAAGGGATCCAGTGTCAGGCATCAAAGAACTAAAATTATATCATTATAAATGAGGGGAAGTACAGATTGGGGACCCAAAGCCCATCAATAGGGGAAGCGACATCCTCTTACAGAGGGCTTGCAGGGAGGAGATGAACTAGTTAAGGTACAGGGTAGTGACAATGAAATACGCAACTTTCCTCTAGTTCTCAAATGCTTTCTCCCTCCCACTATCATGATCCCAATTTTGCCAGACAAATCTAGCTAGACCAGGGGATGCACACTGGAGTTGATAACATGGGGAATTTAAGGTAGATGTTCCATCAGGACCAGTGGTGGGAGTGGTGATACTGAGAGAGTGGAGGGATGGTAGAATAGAAAGGGGGAAACAATTTCAGGGAGCTACATAGAACCTCCTCTCTGGGTCACGGACAACAGGGAAATGAGTGAAGGGACACATTGGACAGAGTACAATATGAAAAAGTAATAACAATTTGTAAATTATTAAGGGTTCATAGGGGAGGTAGGAGGGAAGGGGAATATGGGGAGCTGGTACTGGGGGTCTAAGTGGAGGGAGGATGCTTTGAGAGTGATGATGGCAACAAGTGTGCAAATACGGTCTGCGTACAATTGTTGTGTCTATGGGTCATGAGGGGCGTTGTATGAGCCCCCAATAAAATGATTCATTTTTAAAAAAGGGAGGGGGAAAGAGGAGCTTATACCAAAGATTCCAGTAGAAAATATTTGGAAATGAAGATGGCAACATGTGTACAAATATGCTTGATACAAATGATGTATGGAATGTTATAAGAGCTGTAAGAGCCCCCCAATAAAATCATTTAAAAAATGCAAACATATTTTTCTTTTCAAAGTACTTCGAAGAGGGCGGGGGGGGGGCGGGGAAGTAGGGTCTTGGAACTTTTGGTTCCTTTTGTCTCCCAGGTCGCAAATTCATGGTGTGGTTTGGGGGGTGGGGGTGGGGAGAAGGGTGTGTCCTCCATGGTTCCCCAACCGAAGGTGTGTGGGTTGGGTGGCCAGTGGGGCTCTACTCCAGGATGATCAAGTTTAGATTCTGACAGGGAAGTGAAAGGTGAATAGGTCATAGTAACCCCCCTTTTTTTTTTTAAGTTGAAATTTTCCTTTGACTCTCTAAGCCATCCCCCTCACCCTTTGTGTCCACACTGTCATCTTTTTTTTTTGGGGGGGGGCCATCACTGCTCTCCGGTGGTGGGAGTAGGAGGCTCAGCCCCACTGCTGGAATTGAACCTCCGTCCCAGTGGGCCGCAGTCCCGCGCACAACCACGACGCCACCACCGGGGCTCAGCCCCATACTGTCATCTGCATTCTTCAGCTGCCTGTTTGCCTGCAGCTGCTTCAACCACCTCTCTTCATCTCCATCATCTTCCTCATCATCCCCTCCTTCTTCCCCCTGCCCCCTCCTCCTTCTCCTCGGCTTCATCTACCCCCTTGTCAGTTTCCTGCTTTCCTCCTTAGCCTTCCTCACCTCTTCCATTCTCCACAACCTCCTCCTCCTCCTCCTCCTCCTTTTAGCCCCTGGTAGTTGTCGCAGGTTCAGATAAATGACAGCCACGACAGCGTCTCGCTCTTTAGAACCGTCTTTTAATCGGCGATAACCAAACTTCGAGAATCTGAAACACGACTCTTTGCCTGCAGTCCCGAGTGGACCTCTCAGTCCACCTCAGAAGGCGAAAGCCCCTTTGTCATTTGCCCAGGGCCTAGACGAGCCTGGACAGAAGCAGAAAGCAAACTCAACGTCCTTCTTCAGAGTGCGGGCGCGTTCCCTGGGTACAGCATGGACGATCGCATCGTGATTAATAGGAGAAAACTCCTAGTGACCACATCCAAAGGAACAACGATGTGTTCGTTACAATGTGCTGTTCGGGAGACCCCGAGAGTACCTTCTAAAATAAAGTGACCAGATTTTAAGGGGGACATCATTGACCAGGGGGTGGGGAGAGAGGGGGTTCTTGATGAAAATTTTGGTCTATATGGAGCAACAAGAATTTTCGTAGAACGCAAAAATGGCATTATAATATCTCTATTTTAATTTCAAAACACCACGGGACGTTGTTAGATTGTTGAAAAGCAGGACATCTGGCGACTTTATGCTAAAATCAATCACTAATGGGAATTTCCAAGAGGGGAGAGGAAGGGAGGCAGGACATTCGATTATCAACAAGATGCCATGCTGGTAGCTGGTGAGAGTCTGTCTCCGTGGTGATCTCCGAGCTGGGGCTGGATCTCGGGGCTGCGTCGGAAGCGGTGAGGCCCCAAAGTGATCCGACCTAGCGGGTTACAAAGAAAACGTGAGACTCTGATGAGGGCACTATGAGTGGCTGCGGTGAGTGGCACCAGGACACGATTCAAAGATGGCTTTCCGAGCAGCCAGCGGGCAAAGGTCTCTCATTTTTTTTCCATCCCCAGGGGTGTCTGACGGTCGTTCTTTATGGACGCATAGTCTCCCATTGTCTGAGTGTGCCAGAGTTTGTGTATCCCGTCTCTGTAATTGGAGTTGGAGTTTGTTTCCATTCCTAGTGCTATTATGGAAACAGCTGCAATAAACCTAGGTGTGCACAGGTCTGTCCGTGTGGTGCCCTTTATTTCTTTAGACTACATTCCCAGGAGAGAGAGGGCACTCGTATTTGCATTTGATTACGGAAGAATCAGACTGATTTCCATAGGGGTTGTACCGCTCTCTATAGAGTCCCACCCACAGTTGAATGAACTTTCCAATCTCCCCAAACCCTCTCAAAACAAGACGGTACTGTTTACAGGTTGGTCCTGATGAATATCCACTTTGTAGGACAAGGTAGAACTGCCCCTGTGGGTTTCTGAGGCTGTCACGCTACAGGAAGAGAACGGCCCAGTCTTCCTCCCTTGAAGGGGCAGGGGGCTTTGAACTGCTGACCTGGTGGCTTTGAACTGCCCACCTCATACCCACTATACCACCAGGGTTCCCACGTCCTGACTTAACGGTGATGATTGCTCTAAGCGTTGGGGTAAGGTGGATCTGATGGCTGCTCGAATTTGTATTTCTCTTATATTTCGAAGGAATGGAACATTTCTTCCTGTGGTTGGTGGTGCCCGGATGGCGCCGTGAGTAAATGGTCTGTTTTGGGGGTTTTCACAAAGGTCACCAACTATCCCCTTCCTATCAATTATTTACATGGCGATTCATGACAGTAGCAAAATGACAGTGATGAATTAGCAACGGAAATAATCTGATGGTGGGGCGGGGCAGCCACCACCGCATGAGGAACTGTATGAAAGGGTCACGCCATGAGGAGAGTTGAGAACCACTGGTCTGTTTTGTAAATTGTCTGTAATCCACTGCATGTCTTGTTCCAGTTTTTGACTGGCTTTGTTGTATTGTTCTTATTAACATGCTGTGGTTTTCTATGGGTTTTTGAAGTTAGCCCCTTTATCTTTTGGGTCATTCCTCATCCCACCGACACCTCACCCCTGCAATCCATGGGTTTCTCAATCAACTTTATGGATGAAGTCTTCTGACGTGACTATCGCATCTTTGGAAGGTCTCAGTCCTTTATTTTGTCTTTGACGGTGTGAATATTTCCCAATATGTCAGGTGGCGTGTCGGTGCCTTGTGCTAGGGCCCTTAAAGAACCCTGGTGGTGTGCCGATTATGTGTCCGCCTATTAAGTGTAAGGTCAGTGGTTCTAAAGAACCAGCTCTGTGAGAGAACAGAGTTTTCTACTCCCATAAAGAGTTGGGAAACTCACAGGGACACTTCATTCCTGTCCTATGGGGTGGTTGGGGGTCGATATTGAATCAGTGGCGAGAAGTTGGGTTTGGGGTGTAAAGTCAGGGTCCTAGGACAGATTAAGAACATTTCCTTTCCTGAGACTCGTTATTTCCTGGAGTAGAAAGCCTCGTCTTTTTCCCTCAGAGGGGGCTGGTGGTTTCAAACTGCTGACCCTGTGGTTCGCAGTGCAACTCGGAGCTCACTGCACCACCAGGGCAGCTACACCGGGAACAGGGACCCCGCAGGACTCCAGTGCCCCACTGACTCTGCGGTCTCCGAGCTCGCGCCCCCTGACCGACCAGCACCAGCCGTGCACCACGGTCCCCACTCCCGGCTTCCTCCGGGCACCTGCCACAGAGGCGGAAAATTGCAAAACTTGATTATTATAAAACTGTGGGAGGAAATGAGATGCAAATAAACCACACACACAGGCGGCCCCGCCGGCCCCCCCAGAGCGCCTGTCACCCCTCCCTCCTCCTCTCTCAGGCCTAAGAGCAGCCGCGGCTGTTTCTGGAAAACTGGCGCGGCCCAGTCAAGGAGGCTGGGAAACGGTCAACCGATGTCCAAAAGGAATTCCATGGGAAGGGGAGAGCCGCCCTGCAGCCGATTGCAGCGCAGCTGCCCCTCCTGATGTCCTCTGAAGTCGCGAACCATCCCTAGATAATTGACTGGACCGTCCTGCAGTGGCCTTGCCCCGCCCAAGGGGTGGGCCAGAATACAGGTGGGGAGCACGCTCATGCTCTTTCTTACCCTGCTCCTGCTCAGAGGTGGAGGGGAGGGTCTCCTTCCCCCATGCAGGAGCCCACAAGCCCACTCCAGGTCACCTCGAGGCCCATAATCTCTAGCCTCTAGGGTTCTTGGGCTTCTGGCCTGACAGGCTCCCCCTAAAGTCCCGTACTGTGGGTGCCCCCTTCCACATGATTGTTTGTGCCCAGTTGTGAACCCCTTGGAGACCGTACAACCTGAAACTTGCCCTGCCCTTCCTAAAAACCCACTTGGTGATGCCCTCCCCCCAAAAAATTTGGAAACCACAGCCAAGGGAGAAAGTCGAGACACCAATAAAGATGTTTTTTTAAAAACCCCTTGGAAGGGCTTAAGGAGAAGGAGGACGTTTCGAGAATGATGGTGACAACAAATGTACAAGTGTGGTTTGCATGCAACGGATGTGTGTATTGATGGCGATAAGAGTTGTATGACCCCCCAATAAAATGATTTTTTATATGTAGGAAAGAAACCCCTGGGATGACCAAACGGGCTTCAGCATGAATTCTTCCATCGTGCAGAGCCAAGGAGCAAGGTATCTACCCACTCCAGAAACCCAACACGTTTCCAAGAGTTGGTTCAGAAAGGCATCCCGTTAGAGTTGGGACAAGTTGTGACATCCATCATATATCCAGTGGAAGAAAAACCCAGCCCTGCGGATGACTTGAGGACACCAACCCTGAAACACATGACTGGAAGGGCAGTGCAAGAGGAACCCAGGCTCTGAGAAAGAGGGAAAGTGAGGGGATGGAATGCACCCACTCCCTTAGGCTGGCTTCCAGGAAGGATGATTTCAATGACTCCTGAAGTCTTGGGTTTCCCAAAGACACCCAACCCAGGGCTTTGTGGGGCCGGCGCCAGGCCAGGCATCCTTTCATCGTTGTGTTTCATTTCTGGGATCTTATCGACCCCAGCTGTGACATGATTAAAATGTGAGGTCTGCTGAGTGGGTCAGACCTCCGCCCTTGGCTTCCAAGTAGAAAGAATTCACGCCGAAGCTCGTTTTGTCATTCGAGTGGGTTTGGGTTTTTTTTCCTCAAAGATCGATTAGACCTTTAGTTTTCAGAGGTTGAAAACGTAAATGGCAATGCTATTTCAAATTAAAAAGTGATCTGCAAACAATCAGTAGAAGTATCCAGCTGGCCCTCTCTTGCCCTTAACATTATGCCGAATCCTCCAACTTGACTGGAAATTCTGTGTCAGGAACGCTGACAGTGCTCTTTCCCCTCAGAGAGAGACTTTGTGAATGAAGTGGCTCACAGCAGTTCCGGTAGATAAAGAAGACTCCACCTTTATTAGAAGAGATAAGTAGACTCTGCTGTTTTTGCCCACACCAGAGGTCTCCCATTTTTCTTAGATGTCAGCGTGGTAATTCAGAAGCGTGTGTGATGCCTGCCACCACACGTGCCACTCCTTACAGACCCCGCTTGCTTCTTCTCTGGTGCCTTCTCTTGGAGCTGTATCAGATCGTATGACCCACGGGGCCGTGGGGCGACTCTGCTTTAGTTTTCCGGCCAGGACTCTCTTGATCCCGAAAGACTTATGGGAAGACACAGTGAGCAGGACAACCGCACTCATCCCGAGTGGGTTGTGACGGAGGACGGGAGAAGATTCTGGTTTTACAGGCTCAAAAAGGGCGCCCGCTCATTGGGAAAACGTGCCAAGTCGCAGTGAAATTCACGGGCAACCGCGTGGGTATAGGCGCGCCCACACGTGGGGAGTGAGAACAGTGCTGGGGCGAGAGCGGCCTGAGCAGGCCCAGATGGGTGCCTGTGGGTCCCCCCACCCACCCAAGGGGGAGGAAGAGGCCAGCCTTCTCAAGCACGGGATGGCACGCCTCTGCTGGGGAGGCCTGGTTGATGGTATTGGTTGAGCCCATTGGCTGTGTGAAGCCCATCTAGTGATGTCATGAGCCGGTGCCTACTTTGGATCACCTCCCAGCTGGCTGCGGGCTTGAATGGAGCATGCTCAGTTAAGGTAAAGTGACCGGACGTCCCGCTCTTAAACAATTTTTCCCCTGCGTCCCGCGGCGTTTTCAAAGATCCCGATTTTTGGAAAGAATGCACAACAAGCTAGGGAGTGGCGGGAGAACGGGAAGGGAATATACCCCCTCTACCCCCCTTCCCACCCCCCATCAATGGTGTCCTGCTTTACCAATGTTAAAATCTGGTCACTTTAAGTTAAGGGGTCAGGCTGAGCCCGGTGGCCAAGTGGTTGAGTGCGGGACTGCGGCCCACTAGCTTGGCGGTTCAAATCCAGCAGTAGCTCTCCAGGAGCAAGGCTGGGCCTCCCACTCTCACCAGAGGGCAGTGATGCCTAAAAAAAAAAAAAAAGGGTTAAGGGGTCCTCACAGGTGTGTGAATGGTCTCCTGAGTCCTTTCCAACCTCCTCTAGGAAGCTAGTGCAGGCAGGGGGAGGGACGACCCTCTATCCCTATTCTGGCTACCTCACACAAGGGTTAAAAAACGAAATGGCTCTCTCGCTCATTCTCTCTCTCTCTCTCCTCTCTTCTCTCCTCTTTCCTTCCTCTCTTCTTCTTCTCCCTCCCTCCCTCTCTTTCTCAAAAAAAAAAACTGAAGCGGGTTTTGAGAGGTTGAGAGGGAGCCGCAGAGAGGAGATAGAGATCAGTCAGGAATGAAAAGTAAAGAAAGGCTTTATTGGAGGTAGGGAAGAACTTTGGGGAGGGGAGGGAGAGCAGAGAAAGGGGCCCAGCAAGTAGGCTATGAAAGCTGCGCCTGGCAGTGAGGCAGTTGGACATATAGAGGGCTTGAGCTAAGGATGTCTGTACCGATAAGGGGAGGGAGGCTTTCTGATGTGGCAGTTGCAGGGTCTGAGTCAGGATATGGTCTGAGTACATCTTGTCTTTCGCAGATCCGCCTCCTGGAACACTGAGGGAAGGGGCTGTACAGAGAGATGAGCTCTGTGAGGGGGCTGTGCCCTTCGGGGAGATGAGCTCTGTGAAGTGCCAGAGGCAGGGGCGACAAAGTTCAGCAGGTTGTTCATCTTTTGGGGAGGCTGGTGCAAAGGGGTACAAGGAGCTGCCTGGTCTAGGTATGTCTGCCTGGTTTGACCCCGACCCAAAGAGTTTTCACAAAGGGGAGTGGGGTGGGGGAGTCAGGAAAAGGGGAAAGATCGGTAATAGTGGGGGGTGGGGAGGATGGATGAGAGAGGGGAAAAGAAAAAAACCACCTTCAAGGGGGAACTTGAACCAGATACTGTTTACTGATTTGATAGGATGGCATGGGCTGTACACAGAATGTTTTTCTTGAAAAGCCAAAATCCATAGCGAAAATTTAGGGAGAGTGAAGATTTAACAACCTTAAAAACCCTCCGATCATTACCCCTCCGATCTAAACACGAGTGGCTAATAAATACATAGAGAGGCGAAGCCAAACGCGGATGGACTTGGATGAAGTTTCGTGACAGGCAAGTTCATTTCAAACACTGGAGAAGCCTAACAAAACGAACTGACCAGGGCAACCCAGGAGGTTACAGAGGGATGGAGGATTTGATTGGAAGTCCAGGGAGCAGGGAGTTTGCGTGAATGAGGGAGAAATGACTCAAGAAACAAGGGTAGGAAGGGTCGCACGATTCTAAATAGGTCGTCCGGTCACTGTCTAGTGTGTGTAGCTGTGGTCCATGGATATATGCCCCAAATAAAATAAATTATTAATATTTTCTAAGTCCCCTTAAGGTTCAGAAAAGGGAGCCGGGCACCATCCAGCGCTTCTGGTCTCAGGGACAAGGAGTCAATTAGCTGTTTGTGAAAAGAGACACGCACACTCCTCTAGCCCATAAAATGGGAATTTTCTTTTTTTAACAAGCGATGGAGCAAAACTCTGCCAGGACCCTTTTCTAAGTGCTTTATGAATCTTGGCTCCTTTACGGCATGTTGGGGAAACAGGCACAGCGAGGTCAAGCAGTTGGCCCAAAGTCTCACAGCTGGGATTTGATCTCCCAGAATGGATGAACCCTTGGGGGCCCTACACATGAAGACCTGTCTGGGCCCCCTGCATCCGTCGAATGGTAACAGTTGTGGGATGAGAGGCAGAGGGAGTGGGGCAGGAAGGACCGCCCTTAACCAAGTCCCTTCTCTGTAGTCACAGGCAGAGTCTCTCCTCCCAGCAAAAATGTCCTGGCATAGCAGTAAGTGATGGGGGAAATGTCCTGGCAGTAGCAACGAGTGATGGGGGAAATCACCCATCTGGCTCCAGGATGCAGCCAAACCTTTTCTTTCTTTTTTCTTTTTTTTTGGGGGGGGCATCACTACTCTCCGGTGGTGGGAGTAGGCGGTCCAGCCCAACTGCTGGAATTGAACCTCCGTCCCAGTGGGCCGCAGTCCCGCGCACAACCACTACGCCACCGGGGCTCAGCCTCAGCCAAACCTTTTCAAGGAGGTGCGCGGCCGCCACCTGGAGGTGGCATTCTGCTAAGACAGTGCTGTGGCCCATCCCAGAGATGTTTGCAGAAGGGTGTGTGTGTGTGTGTGTGTGTGTGTGTGTGTGTGTGTGTGTGTGTGTGTGTGTGTCGGGGGGGCGAGGGGGGATGGGGGGAGGTGTTTGGCAGTTTGAATCTGCCAATTGTTCTTCAAGAGAAAGATGAGATTTTCTGAGCTCATAAAGACTTACTGTGAGAGACAAACAAACCAACACTCCAATGAATTAAAAAAAGAAAAAATTAGAGTCCGAATCGACCCAATAGCATTTTTGGGGGGGGGGCGCCTCACTGCCCTGGTGGGAGTGGGAAGCCCAGCCTTACTTCTGGAGAGCGGCTGCTGAATTTGAACTGCCAACCCTGTGGGCTGCAGTCCTGCACTCAACCAACGACACCACCGGGCTCAACCCGGTGCCGATAGCATTTTTTTGGTTTTGTTTTGTTTTGTTTTGTTTGTGGCACCACTGCCCTGGAGGGAGTAGCAAGCCCAGCCTTGCTCCTGGAGAGCTGCTGCTGGATTTGAACTGCCAACCCTGGGGGCCGCAGTCCCGCAAACTACCACTTAAGCCACCAGGGCTCAGCCAATAGCATTTTTTTTTAAGGAAACACACACTCCTACTCATCTATCAAGTAGATTCTGACTCTTAGTGACCCTATTGGACCAGGCAGAACTGCTGCGGTGGTTTTCTGAAATCATAACTCCACGGGAAGCTGGCTGGTGGTTTTGAACTCGTGACCTTGCAGCCCAACTCCTAACCACCATGACACCAGGGCCAACCACCCCTACCGTTGCTAGGAAATCAATGTAAGCGCATCGAGAACTGTTTACCTGTAGTTTTCAAACTTGGCACGCAGGAAGAAATTATTTCTCATCAAGTTTCACAAAAGAGGACCTATGGTTCGTTGCAGAGTTGGGACTCATGGCATCCCCATGGGCGGAGGGGGGGGGGTAGACACTGCCCCATGGGGTTTCCTAGTCTGTCAATTTTTCTGGGAGCGGAGGGCCACATCTTTCTTTCACAGGGCAGCTGGTTGGTTTGAACCACTGACCTTGCAGCACTGAGCCACCAGAGCGACTCAGGTGAGTCTTACCCACAACCATCCAGTCAACTCCAAGGGACTCACAGTCGTGACGAGAAGACCGGGCAGAACCGCTTCTCTGGGTTTCTGAAACTTGCACATCTTCACGGGCGTCCGCGGCCTTCCTTGTCTTTCTCCTTCACAGCAGCTGGTAGGTTTGGAATGCTGGCCTTGGGGTTCTGCGACCCTACAAGTACCCCCTCTGCACCCTGAAACCGGAAAGCGGGGTGTTGGCAAGACTTTCTTCTTAGAGAATCTACGAGAAAATCAATGTGCATCTTCCAGAGGGCACCCGACTCTCACCATGGGCTTTGTCGGTTCATGACCAACAGCGAAGTCTCTCCAATCCTGTCCCCCCTGGCCTTATGAAGACTCTGCCGTACGGACCGCCAGCCCATGCAGTGCCAAGAGCCCTTTCCCATCTATAGATCCGTCGTGAATCACGTCTGTCAAGTGGCCTTTGGCCACGTGAACTCCTGTGTCCAGATTCCAGGAGGTAGGTCAGGGACCTCTTTGGTGGGCTATGATTCTGCCTCCCCGTGTGGGGTTTCCTATTTTCCTGGCGAAGGAAACCGCCCCTTTGTCATTGGGCGGATAGGCTCATTCCTTTGTTGGCTGGTTGGATTCACTTTGCCTCGCTCATTGGTTGTTGTGCCGACGGGTCGGTTCACCGCTTCGTGGCCAGGCCGACTAGTCGTGTGGGTTCTCTCTCTCAAGATAACGTCCCATTTCTACGCTCCGCGAAGGGAGGTGAGCGGGCGAACACCCGAATTGCTCAAACCCTCTTGCAGCGAGCGTGCTCCAAGCCACGTGGGAACCGTTGGGTGTTTTTGCGGGACCTAAGGAGTGGCTGGTGGGTGTGGTTAAGAATCAGCGCTTCAAAAGCAGCAGCTCCTCTGGAGAGACTGGGAAGTCTCTTATCAACGGGGAGTCTTGGAAACCCACGGGAGTTCCTAGGCATCAGCCTGGACTGGATGGCTTTTGATGAGTTTTGATGAGTCACTTCAAGCCTATCCAGGTCTCTAAGAGGTTTGCGGGAGAAAATGAGCCCTTTGACAATAAGTGCCCCCACTTGAAGGCATCGGTCCTTTCCTCCTGGGTTTGAAACTCGGACCCTGAGAAGTGAGCATCTTTGGCTCTCCTTCCCCTGGCTATCTAATGTACATGATAAGTTGTCTTGTAATAACAATTTGTAAATTATTAAGGGTTCATGGGGGAGGGGGAGAGGGGAAGGGAGGGAAATAGGGGGAGCTGGTACTGGGGGCCTAAAGGGAGGATGTTTTGAGTGATGATGAAAACAAGTGTGCAAATGCGGTCTGCATGCAATTGATGTATGTGTCATGATGGGAGTTGTAGGAGCCCCCAATAAAATGGTTTATATAAAAAAAAGGAGGGGGAAAGAGGAGCTTATGCCGAGGGCTCAAGTAGGAAATATTTGGAAATGAAGATGGCAACATGTGTCCACATAGGCTTGATGCAAATGATGTATTGAATGTTTTATTTTGTTTTTTGGCAGCACTGCCCTCTGGTGGTGGGAGTGGGAGGCCCAACCTTTGCTCCTGTGGAGCTGGAATTGAACCTCCCTCCCAGTGGGCCGCCGTCCCGCGCACAAGTATTAAATGTTTTAAGAGCCGTAAGCGCCCCAATAAAATCATTGGAACAGTGATGCCACAACAAAATTAAAAATAAAAAACTGATTGAGGCAACAAATTTAAGATACTGCATGATGTGACTGAACTATGGAATATTACACCTGTCAGAGCTCCCAATAAAATAATTGAAGACGAAAAAGGTGACTCCCCAGGGGCCTCCCTCCCATGCTGCTCGGTCCTGCTCTCGTTTGAAAGAAGTGGTGGCACAGGTCAACCCTGTGAGATCACTCTGAATCTGCAAGTGCCTCCTGAGAGCAGTCCTGGACCGCTCCCCCAATTTCTCCTCTCAAAGGTAAGACACAGAGACCAAGGGGAACGTCTTCATTTTATTTCTGCGTACAGCCCGCCTCCCCTCCACCCCCACCGACCCTCCTTCACCCAGATGGCAGCCCTGCCACCCCCCCACCCCCAACACCTTCACGAAACACTGATTTCCACCCAGCGCTAAACCGTACACCCAGCTACCAACTAAGGTCACCCTCGGTGCTTGGCCCGTTGCCTCCCCCGGGGTGCCTGTTCATCTACCCGCTCTGTGATCTTGGCCACCTCTTAACTCCCCCCTGAAATGCTTGTTTTCTCTTGCTTTCCTCTTGAAACCCCCTCCTGACTGACCTCCCCGGGTTGTCTGCTCTCCTTTGCCTAGTAAGTCCGCACAGCTTCCTGGGACCCTCTGCTGGGTTCTAGCCTAGGGACAGCCCCCCACCCCCACCCCCGACCTCTACACCTTGCATGGAAACCACTGCCAGGAGATGTCGGAGACTCTATTTTCCAAGCTCAGCTCCACTCTCCTCTCTGGGCCTCAGTTCCTCAGCTGAGACTTGGGGATGGTGGGAGATGGGGGACCACAGACCCAACGCGCCTCCCATCTGGGGATGGAGGGGGGGTGTGGTGGAACTTTAAAAGGATAAAAGGAAAGAGATGGTGGGGGCGGTCTGGTTTGAAGCTGAAGGCGGGGGGTGATAGGGTGGGGGGCTCCCACCGCAGCCACCCACCTCCCCACCATCAAGGGCGGAAGGCAGAAAGGACCCTAGACCCCGGGGGCTCTGGCCCATCTAGCTGCTGCGTGTCCTCTGGCTCCGGGCTTTGTACACTTCGATCAGCAGGTCCTTGACATACTGGATCTCCCGCTCCACCGACTCCGCCCTCTCCCGCAGCTCCCGGTTGCGGGCCTCCAGCCCCTGACACTCCCCCTCCAGCGCCTCGCCCTCGGCTCGCTTCCTCTGGCGGTACCTCAGGGCGGCCGACTTGTTCTGGTCCCTCTTCTTCTGCTTGCGGTCCCCGCGGGTGGCAGCGGACACGGCGGGCTGGGGGTAGGGGGCTGGGCGAGAGGGCAGCTGGGGTGGGGGGGGAGCAGGAGGCTGCTGGGGCGCGGCCAGGGGTGCCAAGCCCACAGCATCCCCCGGCCCCCCCGCCGTCGTGGTGGTGGTCTCGCTGCGGCAA
>PVJH01028203.1:0-27654 GCA_004026705.1 Nesogale talazaci
GACTCTTTTTGTTATCATGGATTCATTTTTCAGATTGGTGATAGTTATGGCCTCCTTCTCAGAGTATTTTTGAATGCACATAACTAAAAAGCCAGCTAGTCAATTATCACAGCATTTTAAAATGTGATATAATGAAAATATGTGCTATTTATGAACATATTAAATAACAAAAACTAAGTTTTTGTGTGTCTCAGTACCTGAAATAACAGAAAGGCTGGCAATTAAATTCCACCCATGAGAATGAAGGCCAGTGAAGCACAGTTCTATGATGAAACACCATGAATTGGAATTGTCTTGACAGCTCCTGGTAGAGTACAGGGTAAAAATAACTTTCCTGCAAAATGATAATATAGTATGAAAAAAACCTGTAACTTTTATCAGAGTAACAAAATCACAGGCATAATGATTTTGTTAATATATAACATTAATGTATTATTGTCTGTATTTAAATGGAGCAAAGTACGACATTTCAGTGGGGGGCTCATAGAGAGCCAAGATGTATTCTTTTCCCAGTTTAAAGTCTGTAAATCTCAGATTAAGAACTGAGTTGCTACATAATCTGTTGTCAATTTGAGACTTAAGAATGAAGGGGTGGAGTTTAGTCAGTTAATCAGGTCACGGCTTAATGACCCCATTTAGAGGCGCTAAAGAGATAACTAGCTTGTTGAAGGTGGGACACACACTCCTTGCAAGACATTTCCATTGACAAGACATATGGTGCAATGCCAGAGCTCTGGAGACTCCTCTCAGCGCTGAGTTGCTTACACTGTCACTGGATCCACAAAACCTCCCACCCACTGGCCCATGATCTTCCTACATCTAGCATCATTTATGTGTTTCGTGAGTTTGAAGAGGATTGGTATAGATTGATATTGGACATATAGGCTAATATTGGACTTATGAACTTGATCTGGACTGGGTTGGTATGTTTTCTCAATAGTCAATTGCACTTTAAACCTCTTTTTTTAACCTCTTTCTTATACACATGAGTGTCTATGAATTTGTTTCGCTAGTCAACCCAGACTAACGTAAGAACATTAGCTATTCAAAATGTAGTCTAGAACAATAGCACAAGTGGCGCTTCTTAAGTTACCTCAGGTACTGGCTAAAATGGAGATTCTGAGTCAGCATGCATAGTCTGAGCTTCTGCATTCCTAACAAGCACAGGTTAATGCTGATGTGCTCGGTCCAGGATTGCCTTTTGTGAATCCAGGATCTTGGTCTTCGGGTGAGTTTTCACCCAGGGTAGAGGTGAGGCCGAGGCAGCCCCGGCAATCTTTCCTAGTCCAGGTTATCTGGCTTCATCCTAGACACAAGTGCTTTCCTGGAGCTTCAGTATCCAGTTACAGAGAAAACAGTTGGATGGGCACCCTCAGCTTTCCAAATGACTATAGCAGCAGCTCCTAAAATAAGTTAACACTTCTGAAGGCCCACTCCTCAAAATGTGTGCAGTAATGCACCCGTCAATTCACAGAAAATACAAATGACTTAAACACAAATGGACCACGCTTTACAAATTGAAGTGATAATGCTGAGAATAAATGAATAACATTGACATTGCTGATATAGATCTTTGCCATTTTCCCATTTTAAAAATGCATTGCCATTGAATTGACTCCATCTTATAGCATCAATATAGGACGGGCTGTAACTGCCCCTACTCTTTACAGGCATAGAAAACCTCTTCTTTCTCCAGCAGAGTATCAAACTATTAACCTTGTGGTTAACAGCACAACCCATAACCCACTATGCCATCAGGGCCCCTATATTTAATATATAGGGGAAATATTTAAAAGACAGCAGGGCAAGGGTACCTATATTAGCACATAGGGGTCACTTTAGTTTGCAGCACAGTACTTGAAGTGTTCAAAATATCAAGCAGGTGAACTAGCGTTTTTTGATCCATCCAGCAGTGGTTTTCAGTTTTTAGTTAGAACGGAAGACTTCCAAGTCTTAGGTCATCCAGCTACATTTCTTCAGCTGCCTTGAGGCTGACCATTCCTTTTCTCACCACCTTCCCATATTCAGTGCGCCGCAAAGTGGGAGGGTTTCCACTCCACTCCTGGCAGAGTCTACAGGCAGTCCTTATTCAGATGTCTTCATGTTAAACAGGTTTTAACATTCAACTCTTAAGAATTTTTTTCATTATTTTTGCTTTTTATTATTAATATCTTTAAAAATCCTGTATTTGTCTGTCTTTGGGTTTGGCATGAGAATAAAGACATCAGCAAATTGCCTACTGCAACATTGCATGTAGCATGTGTTTCTTGTGATAAGATTTATCCCCCCAAATTAACTATTACACGTGCAGTTCATCATTCAGTACATTTAGTTCTTTGTCTCCATCAACAAAAAGGAGCTAAGGCAAAACTGCAACTTTCAGGACAGCTACAAAGGCTATTGGCTGCTTTTTGGGTGCCCTCTGCTGGTCATAAACAGAAGTAAAGGAAAAGGGCTCATTTAGGAAAAGGCCAAGAAAGGCATTTTAGGTGAATGCAAAAGAAAAATCAATCCGTAGAAAACTCCCTGCAGACATATCTTGGCTATGAAAACGAATTAGTGGCAACATTGCTTTAGAAAAGCACAAAATAACCTTTCTTTGAAAATTCTTAGACAGACAACAGAAAAGTGGACGGCATGAAAAAATAGTAATTTATAAAATATCAATGATGCATGAGAGAGGGAGGGAGAGAAGGGGGTAAATGAGGTGCTGATACCAAGGGGTCAAATAGAAAGAAAATGTTTTGAATATGATGATGGCAACACATGTACAAATGTATGTGTAGATTGTGATAAGAGCTGAATGAGGCCCCAATAAGATGATTTTTTTTTAATTCTGAGATTTAAAATTAGGTTTATTTTTCTGGAAGAAATTAAAAGTTTTGTTTAATTTATTTTGTCACTATGAATGAGGAGTTGATGTCTTTTTTTTTTCAAGTCTTAATATTTTTGGTCTCTGAGATTAAAGGGTCGTAAGGTTAAGGTGTTTGACCACTTGGAAGCTTCTTTTAAAGTGACCAGACGTCCCACTTTTGGTGGGACAGTCCAGATTTCAAACAATTTTTCCCGTGTCCTGCAGCATTTTTAAAAAGTTTTGATTTGCGGAAAGAATGCACAAGCTAGAGAATTATAGGAAAACGGGAAGGGAATATACCCCCTCTACATCCCCCCCCTCCCCCCAATCAATGGTGTCCCGATTTACCAAAGTTAAAATCTGGTCACTTTACATAGATGTCTTTTAAAGCTACATTGAAATAGATAAGAGTTGAAAGACCAAAGTTTCTTCTTCACCTCCCAGTGGCTGGAAGGAAACCCTTGATGATCCCAAGAGTTGAGTGTTCAGCTAACTAAAGGTTGATCACTTGAACCCCACCTGGAGGCTCATGGGGAAGCAGTCCTGGTGGGGTCTTGGTTACACGCTGAGCTGCTAACTGCAAAGTAGCCATATGAAACCACCAGGCCAAGACTGGGCTTTCTGCTCTGGTAAAGTTACAGGGGCAGCTACAGCCTGTCCCATAGGGGTCACTATGAGTTGGCACTGACTTGATGGCAGTGAGTTTGGTTTTGGTTTTTGGAGAGATTCATGGAAGCAGCAGTTAATAAAAAATCAAGCACTTCTCAAGGAAATTTGCTAAATCAAACTTTTAAGGTGTTAAAAGCAAATTGTCACTTTGAAACTAAGGCACACTCAAGTCATGACATTTATAAATTGCCGGGAGTGGATGTGAAGGCTAGACAATGAATAAGAAAGGCCACAGAAGAATTGATGCATTTGCATTAATGGTGTTGGAGAAGATTACTGACAGTACCAGAGACTGCCACAGAATAAACAAAACTGCCTTGAAAGAAGTCCAGCCAGAAAGAAGGGTGGAGTCTTTGTTTCAAGTCCTGTAATCATGTATGTTATCACGAGACGGTCTCTGGGAAAGAACATCATGGTTGGTCAAGTGTCAGTGAAAAGGATGGATGGACACCGCAGCTGCAGAAAGGGCTCAAACAGCCGCTGTGAGGAGGGGCAGAACCCAGGATGCTTCATTCTGCTGTGCCTTGGGTGCCCAAGAGACACAGCTGACTTTACAGCATCATCAGGAACAACAGAAGCCCTGCGGAAGGCAGGCCTGGCAGTCTGCATCCAAAGAGTCAGACCACCTTGAAACCCCTGTGTAGAAGTCCCACTCTGCAACTCTGCACGTGGAGGGTCAGCATCAACTAACAACCAGAGAGCGATGGGAGGGGGTGGCAGTGAGGGAAAGTGTGCTTTTGGTTTGTACTCGCTGTCATTAAATCAATTTTGACTTAATGTGTCAGGGTGCAACTGCTCCTTTGGGTTGCTGAGACTGAAATCCTTTTCTTTAATAGGTGCTACATTCACTTATTTATTTATCAATCATTTCATTGGCATATGCTTCACATACCACACAATTTAATCGTTCAATCATATTGAGTTGTGCAGTTATCATCACAATACATTTCAGAACATGTTTTTCAAGCTCATCCTCCCCTGCCATGACCCTCTCCCATTACTGTTTCTATAGATCTTCCTATCCTGAATTTCATATACAGAAATCCATACAAAATCATCTGAAGCAAACATACAACTAGACAAAACATAAAAAAATCTCAAAGAGAAAGCAGCAAAGATGAAAAAGGAAACAACTTTAAGATGGGTTAAAAGAGAGAGAGGCAGCTAAGTTTTATACTTTAGCCTAACAGGAATAGCAAGCCTCTTCTTGCTTCTGGGCACTGTATAGCAGACACTGAACTTCTTCTAAGCATGATGGGAAAATCTAGAAACATATCATGTGATAAATGAAGAATAAACAACATCTTTAACACTTAGCAACATAATTAATGTCACTGAACCGTACATGTAAAAATGTTAAAATGACATGTTACATGTTACAGGCTACAAAAATTCATAGGAGTATGCAATTTTTAAGTCCCTTCGTATTTACTACAACTTTATTTTAAAATACATTGAAATAGCATGTCAACACAATCATGGCTTCATGATTATTAGAGGACATGCCTCTCAAAATTATCATAGGGGAGGGGGCAGACTTTGTTTAGCATTGAGCTATTTCTTCCAACATGAGCCTTAACATCCCAAACCAAACCCATGCCATCAAGCTGATTCTGACTCATAGGGAATCGATCTATATAGGATTTCCAGGGCTGTTGATCTTCACAGGAGCAGACAGCCTTGTCTTTGTCTATGGAGCAGCCAATGTGTTTGAACCTGGTGGTCAGTAATCCGATGTTTTCCTGACAGCACTAAGGTTCCTTGAATCATACTACTACTCACTCACTGCCATGGAGTCCCATTGGCTCACAGTGACCCCAGAGGACAGGGTAGAACTGCCCCTGTGAGTTTCTGGGATTGTAGCTCTTTACACTCATAGAAAGCCCAATCTTTGCCCCTCGGAGCATCTGGTGGTTTCAAACTGGTGACCTTGTGAATCACAGCACAATACATAACCACAATACCACCAGGGCTGCATGAGACCTAATGAAAAGCTAAACACTGTCAACGATTCGAGGCCAACTCAGAACAACCATATGGGACAGGGTGGAATTGTTCCTGTGAAAGCAGTTGGTGATTTCAAACTGTGACCTTGTGCCTAGCAACCCAACACGAAGCTACTATGCCACCAGGGCTCCTGAGTCATAATTGTAGTACCTAAATGTCCCTCCTACAGGAGCCCTGGTGGTGTAGTGGATTGTGTGTTGGGCTGCCAATCACAAGTTCATCAGTTCAAACCTAACCCCCCCACCAGGACTCTGGAGTCTGACCAGGCTTCTGGGGCTGCATGGATTTAAGGGGCATTTCTACTCAGTACTACAGGGTCACTGTGAGTCAGACATGACTCAGTGGCAAGAAGTTTAGGTTGTCTTGTTTTGGTTGGGCTTTTGGGTTTTGTTTTTGGTTTGGTTTCCATTTGAGGCAGAGAATTTTATATTTTTCACATTGTAAATGACATACTATCTTCTGCCTTTAAGGCTATCACAGTCTGATGGAGCCACAGTGGAAATGGTAGGAGAATTCTCACTCCCCATGGAGGAGGTCTGGCTTGACTCTCCACCTGCACAATCACCACCCCTTAGGCAAGAAAGAAAGCTCATGTGTTGCTCTGGTTTCAGAAGCGCTTCCAGATTAAGATACAAAAAAGAAAAGACTGGTAATTTATTTTTAAGGTCAGTCAATGGAAACTCTATGAAGCACAACAGTTTGACCCTCCGAGCCAGGTGCTTCCTTCGTGGACGCTAACAAAATGACATATCAATAGAAACCATTTTCTATGTTACTTTGATGATTGGGAAAAGATACCAACATGTACAATTAAGTCAAAGGCAGCAAATGGTTTCACAATTACGTATTTTTCTAATTTTATTGAAATAAATGCATTTAAATTAACCAAATCATCAAAAAAGTTTCACTGGCACTTGAGTGTTTTGGCTGGTCATTAGTTTGCATCCACCAGCCAGTTCCCTCAGGAGCAAGTTACAGTCTCAGAAGCCCACCGGGCAGTTCTACCTGCCCTACCTGGTCCCCAGGGCTCAGAACGGACTGCCTGGCAGTGAGTTTGGTTTGGGTTTTTGTTTGCTTTGGCTGGGATCTCTGACCTTAAGGCAAAGTAGACAGGAAAACCTTTACCATTGCACCATTCACCTTTGGCCTTCTCTTAAAAAGCATCGAGCAGCTGCCCAAGGCGAGGTTCAGATGCTCAGCACTTCAGCCAGTGTCCTGCACATCTCACAGGACAAAGTAAAGAGCTAGTGTAGAAAGCCATACACCTCCCTTAAACCAGTGGCTTGTGTGGAAACATTCAGTAATGCTGGGCACAGTTACACGCCTTGGGGTCGGTGACGCGTCATCGCACAGAGGCCCATGTGGTAGAAAGCTTCTCCTCCTCTTTGCATTTTGGACACATTTCCATTTGTGCTTTATCCAGGAGGCAGGAATGTCCATCCACTTCCAAAATGCCCGGCTTCACATCAGGTACCTATAAATGTCTCCTCACACCCAGTATCAAAATCAGAGATAACTAGCTCTTCAAATCCAAAGGAATGCTTTCTTCATCCACAGCTTGTTTGAGCTTCGACTGGCTGCGAAGTGTTAAGAAGGAATATCTCAAACCTCCTGCCATGCTAAAGAGAGAAAAAAGAGTAAAAGTTTTAAACTCTAGGAATCCCAAAGGTGATACTTCCAACAGTCCATGCTGTTCTTACAAATAAAAGCCAAATCTAAACCAGTGGCTGTGAAGCGAATTCTAACTCGAGGAAACCCACGTGTGTCCAAGTGACACGTGCTTCACACACTGTCCTATGGCTGAGTTTCAGAAGTAGATCACCAGGCCTCTCTTCCCGACACCTCTGTATAAGGTTCAAACTATCTGATTTTCTATCACTAACTCTCTACACCATCCAGGAACTCCTTCCTTTAAAACATGTCACTCAATTTAGAGGGAAAAGGTTCCTAGGTGTTACAAACAGCTTGCATCCAACTAGTAACCAAAAGACTGGCCATTGGAAGTCATTGAGCAGTGCTGCAAAAGAAAGGTCTGATGGCCTGTCGAGCTTTCACTCTGCACTTGCCCTCGCCGAGGCAACAGATGAACTCCTCTAGACCCTTAATGCTTCCTCCCCACCTCTCTGAACCCCAGTTCTACCTTACAAATCCCGCTAGGCCAGAGCATGTACACGGGTACAGAGCAGAGCTGGAAACACAGGGAATCCAGGACAGGTGAACCCCTGAGGACCAATAATGAGAGTAGCAATACCAGGAGGGGAAGGGGAAGGTGAGGAAAAAGGGAGAACCAATCATAATGATCTACAGATAACCGCCCCCCCACCGCCCCCCCTCCCTGAGGGATGGACAACAGAAAAGTAGGTGAATGGAGACAACGGATAGAGTAAAAATAATAATAATAATAATAATAATAATAATAATAATTTGTTGAGGGAGAGAGGGAGTGAGGAAAATGAGAAGCTAATACCAAGAGCTGAAGTAGAAAGAAATTGTTTTGAGAATGATGAGTGCGACAAATGTACAAATGTGCTTGACACAATGTATGTACATATGTATTGTGATAAGAGCTGTATGAGCCCCCAATACAATGATTTAAAAAAATAACAAATTTTAACACACACATGTGCACGCACAGACACACACACAAAAGATTCCAGCAAAGACAACCCAGTGGGGCAGTCAGGTCTACCTGGGACATATGCGGTTGCTATGGGTCAGAATCAACAACAACAGGATGGATGTTTCCTTTGTTTGATTATTTTCCCTTCTCTAGTTCATGGTGTGTTTTATAAGAATCTTTTCATGTATGTATAAATATCTGGGGCAAAAAAGGAATGGACCAAACTTAGAACAAAACTTTGAAAAGAAAACAAGCATTTGGATTTATATTATTGCATGAACTCTGTGTCACCACACTCTAAATTGGTCCTCTACCCAGGATCCCAGAATACTTCTAAAAAAATCTTAATTAATCCTGCCAGTATCCTTAACATGTGGGACAGGTTTCAGGAGGCCCACTCTACAAAAGGAAGGCAAATAACCTGCTGTGCAGAAGACTCATGAATTAAATCGAGATTCTGGCCCTTCAGTCTGCATTTCACAGGACACTGAGGCATCACATGTAGACAAACCCTGTGTCAAAACGCCTGCTGGTTTAAAATGTGACATTTCTCATGGTTCTTTTTTTGTTACATATTCATTAGACAGTTTGAAATTCTCATTTTATTAAAGGAGTTCAGTTAAAAATATCACTCACCAAATATTTAACCCTACAAAGTTTAATGGAGAGAAAATGTAGTCTCCACCAATTAACATCCCAAGGTAGGCAATGGACACATTCTGCAGAAAAAGACAGAGGATTAGTCATTTTGATTTAGGAGAAAAAATACATACATATCTATTTTACAGTTTTCATAAAATATTTAATGAATAGGTGAAAAGTCATTACATGTGTTTTTATAAAGACATGAAATAAACAATAATAAAAGTATATTATGCATTTCTCTCCTGTCAGGTACATACAAGAAACATTTCTGTGTTGGGTTTAATCACCTTGTAAGACCCTATCTCGGCACCATCCCTGACGGTGAGCTGGAGTCAGATGGATGGTGGACTCACTAGCTATCATTAGCAGCAGAAAGCCTGATTCACAGCAACCCCATGCACAAAGGAACAAAGCACTACCCAGTGTTGTGCCTTCCCACAATCCGTTGCAGGTCATTAGCTAGATTTCAGAAGTAGCTCACCAGAGCTTTCTTCCTTGTGCCTCTTAGTTGCAGAGCTCTGCTGAAGTCTGTTCCGCATCACAGCAACATCCAAGCCTCCACTTGTGACCAGGTGGTGGCTGTATGAAGTGCACTGCCTGGGAATTGGATCCAGGTCTCACTCATGAAAGAGGAGAACCCTACTAAAACATCTAACAAATCCAAACAATACCCTGTCCAAAAGTGTTCTCAGAAGCCGTGGGCAGTTAATAAACAGATCTGCTGTTGAAGCAGTTGGTTTTTCTCAGTTACTCTAGGAATTCACATGAATAGCATATGAAAATTACTGATAGAGGAGAAAGCAGCTCCACCTCCTAGTAAGTGTGTGTGTGTGTGTGTGTGTGTGTGTGTACAGGAGGAGCCCTGCATGCAGTTCAAGCTCTCAGCTGCTAACCAAAAGGAAGAGGCAGTTTGAACCTACCCAACCCTCTGCAGGAGACGGATGGGCAGTGAGCTGCGTGACACTGATGACCCTGGAAATCCTCTGGGCAGTTCTCTGTCCAGGGAGGTAGAGTCAAAGTGATTCAGCACAAGTGCACTTGGCACAGACAAGTCATTTCTGACTTGTGACAACTCTGCTGTCTGCTGAATACCTCTTTTTGTCCAGTTTCCACAGCCTACTACACAGCAATGTGTTTTTTACTTTTAAAGATAATTTTAATAGGTTAAAATTTACTTTTAATAACAAAGAATTTTAAAATAATTTCTACTGTGAATTAGATGATGCTTAGTATAATAAGCTTTTTTGTTTTAAAATGCCTTCTGCTTCCTCTGCTAGGAGCCAGCTGCCCTTCCCCTCTTGCTTTCTGCTTCTCAATCTCCTAAAAGACCTTGAATCTCTCTAGATGTCTGCAGGCGCTTCCGAGTGTCCTGCCAGCCTAATAAACCCAATTGCAACTGCCTGCAATCCACCCCCACTCCCACTCCTTTAAGCAAGCCCTCTGCTTAACTATAAAGATCCCATGTTCTCTTTGGGGTCGAAAGTACTTTTCAGGGCAATAGGCCTTTCTTGAACCAGCTATTAATAAAGGCTTCAATTATTAATAAGTGGTGTGGATTGATCTCACCTGCTACACCATTTTGGAGGTGCTGGCAAGATCCCAATTACTGCAGGAACCCCCCCCCCCCCCGAGCCCACCCAACATGGAGGGCGTTCCTGGGGGAGGTGCTCCTGATAATGTCCCAGGACCCCAGTCAGACCTCTCCTGGGAAGCCCCAGAGGATAAACTCTGCCAGGCCGCAGCCAAGTCCTTCTCTGCTTGCTCCCCGGGGAGAATCTCCCTTTTGCAAGTGGTCATATGCATGGGATGCCAAGTGAGCTTTACCCTGGTCTGGTAACTCTTTAAACTCTCTCTTGGGGAGAAAATTAATTGTTTAAACAGAACGATTGTGTAAATATGTGAACACTTGCAACGTGTTACAGTCCTCTGTACACCTCCTGCCCCCACCCCCGGCTTCTGTTACAGGGTCTGACTGGACTCACGGTGATGTGGTAAGGCCTAACGGTGGCCCCCGTCCCCTTCTTGAGAGGTGTCCAGGTCAAGGTTTAAAGGGCCTCACCTTAGCCAGGATGCACCCAGCGGTTCGTGGGAGACCGGGCCTGGAGAGCACCTGAATGATGGTTCCAATTCTGTGAAGCTCCCCACTTTGACTTGTCTGTGTTGCACTGGGAGGGCAAAGCCAGCCAGACAAGCCATCTCGGGAGGTCCTGCTGTCTCCCTCCTTTTGCTATCAGTAGTCCTACTGTACTCTGTTTGGCTCTTGGACTAATAGTCACCACCCCTAAAGAGTAGATTCCCTTCCAAACAGTCTCTCTTGGGGTTGTTGTCGTTTGTGTCTCTCTACTTCAGGCTGTTCGGGGTCTTCCTCCATTCTCTTAGTAGCAACAGTTGCAGGTCTCCCTGAGAAGTGTTCACTTAGAAGCCACAGCTACAGTCCCAGCTCCCTCTGCCTGGGGAAAATGTCCTCTTGGCAGTGGCAGCATCTCCCCTCTCCCGCCTCACTGGCTCCCCTTCTCACAGCCATCTCCCTTGCCCAATTGGAATTTTTCCTGTATTCTGTTAGAAAAGGCCAAGTGATACCTGGGTCCATTTCATCAGGCAACAGTTTTCTTTCCTTCCTAGGGGACATTCTCTCCCCAGGGGCTTTCCTCATTTCTCGTGCCACTTCTTTCCACTCGAACTGTGGAAACCTCCCTTTCAGCTTCACACAATCTCTTGGAGTGTTTAAGAAGTTCTCCAAGCCTGCACTACTAACTGTGCAGTCACGTTCTCCTCTTGCCGCCTCCACATGCTAGGTGAGACCAAGCAGCCAGCCTTCGACGTTGACGAGTCAGCCAGGTTTTAACCCCATTTCACAAGTAACCCTGCTTGCCATGAGCAGTTCTCTTTATGCTAACCATCGGCCTGCCCTTGCTAGCTCACCCCTCTCTGCTTAAAAAATCTGTTTTGCTTCCTCTGCTAAAACGCAAGTTCTTTTGTCCAAAACTTGCTGCAAAACCTCTCCAAAGTTGGTTCTCAACCTGTGGGCCCCAACCCCTTTGGGGATCAAAGGACCCTTTCACAGGAGTCACCTAAGACCATCGGAAAACACATAACTATTTCACAATATATAATTACACATTGTTTTCTGATTAATCGTTATGCTTTATTTATGCTTAGTTATGTTCAATTTGTAACAATGAAAATACATCCTACATATCAGATACTTACATTATGATTCATAACAGTAGCAAAATCACAGTTATGAAGTAGCAACAAAAATATGTTATGGTTGGGAGGGGAACTGTATGAAAGGGCCATGGCAGGAGGAAGGCAGAGAAGCCCCGCCCTTCAACAATGCCAGTTCCAAATCGTCCTCCTTCCTCACTCCTCCCTGGTGCCTTCCCCTTTCAGCTCCTTGGCCCGCACCGGTGTCATCTTCAACCCTGCCCTCGATCCTTAGCAGCCCCTGCAGCAATCCTCCAAATCCCCCCACCCCAGTCCCCTTATCACACCCAGGGTCCCTGAAGACCGGAAGTTACTCTCCAGTATGAAGTCCACCTCCCCCACAGTGCTTCCGTGGTGAAAAACCAGCCTTCCTGGTGATGTGTAGGTTGTCCGTTCCCTGTATGCGTTTCCTTGTCCACCTCATACCTGCACAACCAAAAAGCCCGCACACCCCTTGAGCTGAAAATCCTCAGGCCTTCACTTCCCCCATTGAGACCTTGCCCATAGCCCCACCCTCGTCCTCCCACCTCCAGGGCAGCAGGCCTGGACACTTCACAGAGCTACCTCTACAGAGCCCACCAGTTTATAAAGAACTTTCACTCCTTTCCATTCCTCAGCCCCTGAAAAGACCCGGAGAACCAATCTAGCTTTTGTTCTGCAACCTGTGTCAGACATGCAAAAAGCAGGTTATATGAACACAGACCATCCTGAAGAAAATAACTCAAGCATTTTTAATAACTACAACCATGGAAGTTGTAGTTGACATTAAGAAGCTGATAAGGAAAAAAAAAAAGTGTTACTACAATCCCAAACTGGCAGCCACCTGCCCTGCCCGGCTTGCCAGCCTTCACAGTCTGCACTACCATCTCGTAGCCCACAAACCTCCCAACACCCATTCCACAGACACCCACAGGGAGGCCCTCCCTTCATCCAGCTCAAGGTGCTTACTGCAAGCAGACTAGCCACTGGAAACATGAATGGCCCTACTGCAAGCATCCTTCGAAGCCGATCTCTGTTCTCATTCTACCCACTCAAAATTCAGGTTCTAAACAGTAAGGCTGAGGTTCTAGCTTACAAGGCCCCCAAGAGTCCATCGTCACAGTCATCACAGTAACTATAGGGGACCAATCTGCTCCCTTTCTAGTAAGTACTGGAGCTGAACTTTCTGTTCTTAAACAGCCACCTGGACTCTAGCAGCACTTTGTAGATTAAAGGAGCCATTGGCCAAGTTCAATCTTACTCTTTCTCTACTGTAGGGACTGTAAACGTCAGGCATAAAACTGTTTGCCATTCAGTCTTTGTGGTTCCAGACAATTCTTACTCTGTCAGGCCAAGACGTTCTACAAAAACTCTGTGCTATCATTTCTCTGATCCGGCTAGTGTTAACTCCTGCCTGACTGGCCTGCTTACCATCCTTGCTCCCTCTACTGACTACTCCTGAACCAGATCTGCCTGCTCACCTATCTACAAAGCCAGTCTCCATCTGTCTAGGCAGAAACAATCCCCCCCAGGACTTGCAGCACCTTACCCTCCAGTAGTAAAAACCCTCCACCTGCCAGTGCCTAACCCATGTACCCTGTTAAGCCTCCTGCCTTCCAGCCACAGTACTCTACGGCACCCACGCATTATTGCAAAACTGCTAGAAGTTTCCCTGTCCTCGCCATCACACTTGACTAATCTGCCTGTGCTACAGGTAAATGCCACCTTCTTCCTATGTGAGGGAAATGGAAGAACTAGAAATGCAGTAACCACTTTAGACCCATCATTTGGCCCCAAAAGTTGAGCTAACAGCTCTCACAAGATTTAATGTAGAAAAAGAATAAGTATATAATCATTTCCCCAGTAATTTTTTTTCTCCCACAGTTCATGTACCTGCAGAAATTTACAAGAGGGCTTTGTATTTCTGATGGAAAGCACATTTTTAAAAAAGAAAAAAAATCTAGTCCTCTCAGAGGCAGTTTAGGTGCCTGCAAAGGTAGTTGTCATGCATTGCAGAAGGCCCCAAAGCGCTGACATACTGGACAAACTTCGTAATAGTCTAGCCGACTCTGCAGGCAGTGTCCCTCTCCCAGCATCTCCTGCCTGCTACCTTCCCCAGAGCTGCAGAAGCAAGCCCTCCAGCTAGCCCAGCACCAGCAGGCTCGTCCGGAGCAGAGCGGTCAGGAAGTGCTCCCAGACAGTGCTTCTACCCAAAGCTACAGTGCAATTGTTAGCGAAGCGACAACACAGCACAAGCCACCCGGAACCCACTAGGTTCCTCTAGAGCCTGTGTTCCACATACTATGTACCTCTCCTCCAGCACTTAGCTGTGTCAGAAATCCAAAAATGTATGCCCTGTGTCCAAGTAAACATCCAGCAGGGTTCAAATCCCTGTCCAGAAACCTGCCTTCATGAAATAGCCCCCAGCAAATACTGGGAATAGGACTTTACTGAAATTAACCACCATCTCTTGGGTACAAGTATTTATTAGTGTTTCCATACACCTTTTCTAGATGGGCTTAAGCCCTCCCCACCAGGAAAGAAATGGCCTCTGTTATTACTCAGAAATGAAATTATTCCAGATACAGAGTCCTGCTGTCACTGGGATCTAACCATGGGCCTGCATTTTCTTCCCAGGTCTCTCGGGGTCTAACAAAGCACTCAATATCAGTAGACGCTTCACTGTGACTACTGACCGCAGAGCTCCGCAGAGGCAGGTGGCGTGCACGAATCGAGCCATTAAGTTCACATTAACTATGTTAACTCTTGAGAGTGGGATAAAATAGCCAGTGCTTCTCCCCCTTTGCCCTTCTGTGGATGCGTTGTACCCCTAGATTCACCCCTTTGAAATTGTGTTTCAGCGGCCCTCCCCTTATCCTGTCTCTGTTGCCTCAACTTAACCATACCACCCTTGCTAATGTAACTAACCAACCCCTACTCAAGTAGCTCAGTCTCTTCAGCAGGAACAGTCAAGGGCAGTATCAAGTTTAACCCAAGTCCCTCTTCCTGTCTCCACTCCTGGTCATCTGTTCCAGAGACACTTCCTACATCCAAAAGTGAGAAGGAAAAAAAAGGATTTAAACCCGTCTGGTAAGAACCCTGTACTTTCTTCCTGACCAACCAGCCTTCCTGATTCCATTTCTCCTTGAAAGTCTGTCAACCCCTTAAAGTTAAAGGTCCAGTGAAAATAGGCTCAGTCACCCTACTGAACCTACTTAGTGCTTACCCAATTGTGCCAACCCATTCTAGCTATGTTTTCACCTTAACTCAGTTTCTGGTGGTTAGGATGGAACCCTGGGGTTTTGTTTACTATTCATTGAACGTCCATACTGTCCCACACCCCCCACACCCCCTGCCAGGCCCATTGACCCAATTGCCGAACTACAAACCCTTCAGTTGGATGCTTATCTATCCCCTTCTGCCACTGAGCCTCTGTCCCTGATAAACCCCAAGCTCAAAAGCCTCAAAGGGTCCCCCCCCCAACTCTTCTTTCTATGATAACCAAAATGCATTCTTTTAAAAAATACTTTTATTGGGAGATCTTACATTTTTTGTTTTGTTTTGTTTTTTGGGCATCACTGCTCTCTGGTGGTGGGAGTAGGAGGCCCAGCCCCATTGCTGGAATTGAACCTCCATCCGAGTGGGCCGCAGTCCCGCGCACAACCACTACGCCACCGGGGCTCAGCCCAGATCTTACATTTCTTATCACAATCCATACATTCCTCCAATGTGTCGACACATTTGCACACATGCTGCCATCATCATTTTCAAAGCACTCTCTTCCCACTTGAGGCCCTGATATCAACTCCCCATTTCTTCCCCCCCCCCCCCCATCAAACCATGATAAGTTATAGACTATTTTTTCTATATCTTACATCGTCCTCCATCGCCTCTCACCTATTTCACCTTTTTCACTTATTATCCCCCTGGGAGGGGGGTTCTAGGTTGATCCTTGTGTTCAATTCACCTTCTCTCCCCCCACCCTCCCCTAATTTTCCTGGTATCTCGACTCTCCTTGTTGTCCCTGAGGGGTTTATTGATCCTGGATTCCCTGTCCAAAATGCATTCTTTCCTCAATTTAACTCACCCAGAGTTAGTGTCCAACTGTTGAATATGCCTGCATGCAAGAACCCCATATTATGTAGAATTAGGAGTAATAGCCAACCCCATTACCAGTTGTGGAAGACAACATAATCTGTTGACAACCTGAGACTTAAGAGTGAAGGGGTAGAGTTAACTTGTCAATCATGTCACAGCTTAATGACCTCATTTGGATGCACTGAGATAAATAGCTCAGTGGAGTCAGAATACACATGCACTCCCTGTGAGACATGCTTGCTGACACGACACATGGAGCTACCTAGAGCCCTGGAGCTGGAGGAGCCATGTGGAAACCCCTGCCAGCGCTGAGATGCTTCTACCACCATTGGATCCACAAGACTTTGCACCCACTGGCCTGTGGTCATCCTGCATTTGGCATCATTGCATGTGTTTCATGAGTCTGAAGAGGAATTTATAGATTGGTATCAGACATATGGGTTGATATCGGACTTATGGACTTGATCTGAACTGGGCTGGAATGTTTTTTCAATAGTCAATTATTCTTATATATAAAGCTCATTCTTACATACATATGAGAATCTATAAATTTGTTTCACTAGTCTACCCAGATGAACACACCAATGTAACTGCACATACCATAGAATGACCCCTTCAATGTTAGGAAATATTTTGGGAAAAGCTTCATGTCTAGCCACCCCCTTTTATATTGTATCTAATTCTGTATGCAAACTTATGTATTTCTTTTTTTTTTTTTAGGCATCACTGCCCTCTGGTGGGAGTGGGAGGCCCAGCCTTGCTGCTGTTGGATTTGAACCGCCAAGCCAGTCAGCCGCAGTCCCGCACTCAACCACTACGCTACCAGGGCTCAGCCCTCAAACCTATGTATTTCAATGGTTATTTTTAATAAGTCCCTTAGTTAATATGCTCTCAATTCTACTTGGCTAGCTTGTACACTGGGCTCACCAAGTATATGAGACCCTCCCTGTTCCAGAACAAATCTTGATTACTATTTCACACGTTGCCCCAAATGCATGCCTATAGTGGCCCTGAAGGGTTAAATTTAATCACACACACACACACACACACACACACAAACACACACACCCCAGGGGAGGGGCACTGAAGTAAATGGTCTGCCCTGCTCGTGGTATCTATTAGTAGGCTTAGCCATAGCTGGCATGGCAGCCCTTTCTACAACTGCCTTAATAAAAGGAGATGTCAGCCTAGCCATGTCCCAACAAGTCAATGAAGACATTGACCCAGTACTCCATTGACCTCCTCTATAAGGAAGTTGGGTCATTAGCTAAGGTGGTCCTTCAAAATCACAGTGGCTTAGACATAATTGTCTCTCTCTCTCAGGGTGGGTTGTGTGGTGCCCCTAGGGAAAACTTGTTGCTTTTACACAAACCACTCAAGAGAAATCGAAAATACTCTGCAAAAGGTGAAAGACCAATTAAACCAGTACCAAAGTTAAAGGGAATCACAGTACCACAGAATATTCAACTGGAAACCTTGGTTAACCTCCTTATTAACCATCATTGCTGGTCCCTTAGATTTAATACTATCAGCATTGCTTATAAATCCATGCCTCATAAACTGTCTTGTAAATTTTATCCAAGATCATATCCAAGATTCCACCTCAGGGCACCCTGAGCCCAGGACCTGTCAATGATGTGACTCCCTTGCCGAGAAGTGGGATATGTAGTCACTCTACTTAGCTTAAAAAACTCCATTCATTTAAAAATTATTTTAACCCCCTCTGCTAGTACCCAATTTCAAATACCCCCACATCCCCCTCCCTTCTTCCCCTCCTGAATTTCCTGACAGACTTTGAATCTCTCTAGATATCTTCAGACTCTTCCTGGTGTCCTGCCTGCTTGATAAGTAACAATGCAACTGCCTGCATTTCTTCTCTCTGCTTTAAGCCAGCCTCTGTCTTAACGATAAACATAAAGGGCCCATGCTTCCTTTGTTCAGGGTTGAGATTGTTTTTCAGGGTGACAACTCTCTCTTGAACTATCTGTCAATAAAAGCTGTAATTATTAATAAATGGTGTAGATATCTCCTGGGACAATAGTGTTTACATTTCAGATTATCAATTTTGAATTCAGCAATTTAAACTACCATCCTTAGTTTACCCTACCCCACTCCCCACCTTTGGCTTCTCTTGTGGATTACTATCTTCCTATTTACCCAAGCTAATAGTTATCGATCCTCTAGTCCAGTGGTTCTTAACCTTCCTAATGCCATGACCCTTTAATACAGTTCTTCATGTGGTGGTGACACCCCCAACCATCAAATAATTTCTGTTGCTACTTCATAACTGTAATTTTGCTACTATTATGAATTGGGTGGCCCCTGTGAAAGGGTCATTCAACCCCCAAAGGCGTCGTGATGCAAAAGATTTAGAACTGCTTCTCTAGTCTATTGCTTCACCTTCTCTCCCTTGCTTCCCCCTCCCTTGGTAACTTCCAAGGTCTGTTCCCTTTGGGAAGAAAGTCTTTGTCTTAATTTTTTTTCTTTATCATAGTGGTCTCATACAATATTTTTCCATTTATGACTAACTGCTTTTACTTAATTTAATGAATTCCACATCCATCCAAGCCTATATGGTGAAGTTTTGAACACTAAACCACCCAGGTCACCTAGAGTCACTCAATGCCTGATCTTCCCCTACTGTCATCCCAGTTATGCAATACCCCAGACAACCCAACAGCTCCATCTTCCTTAAAATGTTGGAAATAGAAATATGACTCAGAAATCCCATTATTATTACAAATCCTAGAGAAATCAGAGCCATGAAATGAATGTGCATATCCATGTTCAATGCTGCATTATTCAAAATAGCAAAACTACAGAAACAGCCAAATGTCCACCGAAAGATGAATGAATACACAAAACATGGTACATTTACACAATGAAATGCTAAAAAGTGTTAAGCATAATTATGAATCTGCAAATCTCATAACATAGGTAAATCCAAAGGATATGATGTTGAGCCAAATAAGTCAATCATTAACAAAAGGGCCAGTATTGTATGACCACTGCTATAAAAGTCAAGAAAGGATGCACACAGGAAAGAGGAGGAAAGGAAAGGAAATCACTAACTAAACAGTAAACATGTATTTACTTGGGTGAAAGAGACAGCAATACACAATAAGGAGGTCAAGGGGGCACTGGGCCTGATTTGCTTTTACTTTTCTTTGTGCTGGATGGGGAAAAACACCTAGGATGGCAGCTTGTAAGATCCCAGTCAATACTCACCAAAATAGAATGTAGGGCATTAGCTTTATGGATTATATTATGCCAGTTGACTTTGATGTTGCCCCAAACTATGGTTCTGAGCTCCAAGCCCCAGTGACTCATTCTCTTAAGATGTTTGGCTAGGCTAAACAGTTATACAAAGTTATATAGCTGTGCCTCCTGTATGCTCTACTACATTCATAGGTACATTTGCAGCATACATAAACACAATTGTAGAAACAGTCTCTGTTTATATATGTGCTCATGGTTATAGTCTCATTCACATTTGCACAGCTTGTATGTTTGTCTATATATCCATGTATGGGTTGTTACTACAAGATTGTGTATGAAAAGTATTTACTTCTGCTGCATGTAACCCATCTTTATTTATTTATTTATTGCCCTGGTAATTTTGTGCTGTCTTCCCTATTGAAGGAGTTCTGGTGATGTGCAGGGTTTCGTGTCGGGCTGCTAATCACAAGGTCAGCAGTTCAAATCCACCAGGCACTCTGAAGGAGAAGAATGAGTACTTCTGCTCAGTGAAGATCTATAGCCTTGGAAGCCCAAAGGGTCATTCTGCTCTATCCTTTAGGATCACGAGGAGTCCGAGTCCATTCACAGAAGCAATCGATTCAAAGAGCTATGGACAACAAGAACCCCCCACACATACACCAGCTGACTACTCATTAGGAGGTCCTGGACAGGATGTCAGGAAAATGCAAACAAAATTCAAAATAATAAGATATCAGTCTGGTAGAGCATAACCCTGTTCCAGCTACCCCCTCCCCAAGCTGTAATGAACTCACCCTCATGGGTCAATTTTCAGTTATAATTCAGGCCTATGAGGTGAACAATAATACCAAGAAGGTACACACTTCTTTGACCAATCAATCATAACTGATGTAAAGGGCAGCATTTACATAGAGATAACTTTCAAAATGCAGGAGGAATAGGAAAGAAAGACGAATGGAAAAGGGTAACATGGGGAGGAAGGCATTAAAGCAGTGCTGCATTATAGGGATTACAACCAATGTCATGAAACAAATGTGTATAAATTGCTGAATGGAAACAAGTCTGCTTGGTAATCTTTGACTCAAATAAAATAATTTTATTTTTTTTAACTTAAAAAGGGGTGGTATATTGATCATTTGATTGAAATGTTGTGAAAGAGACTCACAGGAACCAAACTTGTATTTCCTGAAACAGCAGGGGCTCGGTGTTCTGTTTGCAGCATTGCTGTACAACATAACTACTATGAAAAACAAGAATCGATTGTACCTAAATTGAAAATGGCGCTTCATATGGGTTCATTTCCTTAGTAAGTAGGTATGCACAGGAAACTAACATATAGATCATAAGGTATCTTGAGGATTAGAGATAGTCTGGTTTGTTTTTGTTTTTCAGCTTTTACTTCATTTTCTCACACCATATCCTCCTACTCACCCTAAATTTAAAGTCACCATTTTGTCTCTTCTTTTTTTTTTTTTTTTTTTTGGGGGGGGGGCGCATCACTGCTCTCCGGTGGTGGGAGTAGGAGGCCCAGCCCCACTGCTGGAATTGAACCTCCATCTCAGTGGGCCGCAGTCCCGCACACAACCACTACGCCACCGGGGCTCAGCCCTCTTCTTTTAAATTAGCAACATTTCCCTCTGTTTCACTGATTCAGAGACTAGGAGAAGTGAAAGAGCATCACCCAACTCAGAGGTCACGTCACAAGCTTCCATACTTATAACAGCACTGACGAGAACAACAAAATTCATCTCAGTTTCTGTCATAAATATCAGATCCAGTCAGTTGTCCCAATTCAGCTATTCACTCTGAGACTTACTTTGATGGCTCCCACCACAGCTGTCGTCAGGGCAGAGTTGTAATAGCTGCACATGACTGTAGAGTACATCAACAGGAACCTGGGATAAAGAAACAACTCTGGAGGGTGAACTTGCTGTACTAAGTGAAAATCATAAATTAGTAAGAGACCACAAGCAAACCATGTACACGCATTTTAAACTAAAAAAGAAAAAGTATCATATGGATGGATAAACAGAGTGGGGTATATACATACAATGGGGTATTACTCTGCCATAAAGACAAATACTTGCTGATACATAGTACAGCCTTTAAAAAATTATGCTGACTAGATTAAGTAAGATACCCAAGAGCAAATGTTGTAGAATTTTACTTATATGAAATATTTAGGGTAGGCAAATTTATACAGACCAAAATTTTTCAGTGATTACCAGGAGCCACGTAGAGGGAAAGAAAAACTCAAAGCTTTGGGGAAGTTGAACTTCCATTTCAAAGTATAGAAACATTAGATAGGGGTTAAGATGAAGAAAGTAATTAACGTCACTGAACTGTACATATAAAGATTGCTGAATTGGTATATATGATTGTTACAAAATAGCACAAATAAAACATGAATAAAAGAAACATATAATAGAGAGGGTTTTCTTGACCCTCATCCCTGTCACCTCTGTTTTATCCCAGGATAATGGTCCCAAAATAGAGTAGCTAAACCCTCACAGTCTCACTCTGACAGCCATTGAGTCAGCGCTGACTCAGAGGGACCTGAATTTGAACCGCTGCTGGATTTGAACCGCAACGCCCGCGGGCCACAGTCCCGCACTCAACCACTTATGCCACCGGGGCTCAGCCCATCTATTAAAATTTTTAAATCTTCATTTTCTTAATCTTTTGCATTACATTTTGTTCATAATTTTAATAATAGCCATATTGACTGGTCTTCTTTGTAGGCACATGGATGTTGTGCTATCACTGTATTTCAGGATAGATTTTAGAATGTTCTTTCTGATGACAAATGAAATACTATTATTGTTCAATTTCTCATTCCAGTCTAGTAGACCATACGAAAGACAACTCACTTGTTGTGTTGCTGTGTCACTGGTATTTCAAACACCAGCAGAATCACTCAAAGAGAACAGGTTTCAGTGGACCTAGCAGACTATGACAGACAGGGACAAGAAACCTAGAGATCTACTTCTGAAAATTAAATCAGCAAGTGAGAACCTATGGAGAGCAGTTTCTACTATTGTCTGAGATACTGCTGAAACTCAAGTTGAAAGACACTCCTATGATTGTAGGAAAGCTCCCTTCCCAAATTACAATCAACCTTAATGACATGTATAGGGTCAGGCTTTCAGGATTTTCATCTGTTAATGTGGCACAATTCAGAATGAGAGGAAATGGCTGCACACATCCACTAATAACTGGCATATGGAATGTACAAAGCATGAATCAAAGAAACCTGAAAGTTTTGAAAAATGAAAGGGAACAGTTGGAGGTTTTATATCATAGGCATTAGTTAGCTGAAACACACTGGTATTGGCCATGATGAATTAAACAATCATAGGGTCTACTGTCTTCCATAGGTATATGTATTACCACAGATTGGGTGGGAGGAGTGGATGGGAAAAAGAGATACAATACATCAGATTTTTACATTAAGTTTAACAATAAACTTAATTACAAACTTAAATTTTGTTTTCTTCCAAATAATGTGTGTATCTACTATAAATGTAGTTCAAAACTGTTTAACAAATTAAAAACCTTTGTAACTTTAATTTAAAATGTATAATTTGTAGTATGCTTACAATTTCAATTTGAAAAGAGTAATCACATTTGGTTAAGTGTGTATACAAGATTTGAATGTTTAAAAGAACCTGCTTCATAACATTATGCTTAAAAGAGTTGATTAAATTGTAAAGCAATCATCCTGTTAGCTTTTCTAATTTGCCACATTAGGGGCTAGAACTGCTAGTGGAAGGTATCATTTATTTGTAAATGCAGTTAAAATATACTTGAAATATTTAATTCTCAAATATTATTGCTTTTGTTATTTTAATTGAACTAATTGTTTAGATTTTCACCTGTTAAACTCAAATTAATAAATTGCTAACCAAATAATGAACATAAATGCTTAGCTTTACACAAAATTATAGGTTTTTAAATGAGTGGGAGCACACATAAATTGAACTTGGAAAGTCCAAGAAAGTCTAGTTTTTAAAAGTTTTTATAATTTTAATAAGCTCATAATCATGTAAAGTCTTGAGGGCTATATATAAACAATCATTTTACCCCCAAAAATGAATATATTAAAGTATTCAACTCTCTACTTGTCTGAGCTTTATTGATTAAAGGTATACACCCCACAGCCAACGCCCTGGACACTCTGTTGTTGTTGTTGTTGTTAGGTCCATAGAGGAGTCCAGAGGAACACAACCAAATACTTTTCAGTCCTGCACCATCCTCACAATTGTTATGTCTGAGCCCATTGTTGTAGCCACGATGTCCCTCCATCTCCTTGAAGGTCTTCCTCTCTTTCATTGCTCTTCTACTGTAACCAGCAGGAAGCTCTTTGCCACGGACTTGGTTTCTTCTATAAGATGACCAGTATAGGTGAAGCAAAGCCTCCATAGCCTTGCTTCTCAGGATCAGTCTAGTTGTACTTCTCTCAAGACATATTTGCTTGCTCTTTTGACACTCTGTGGTACTTCGCCAACACCATAATTCAAATGCATTGAGTTCAACAAAATAACTGCAACCATTAGCAGTTAAGGATACAGTAAAGGGCTCTCAATTCAACATAGGGACACAGAAAAGCCTCTTAAGTGCTTCTTAAATTTTAGTACAGCCTGAAACAAAGGCAACTGTAGATATTGTTTATTTTTACTTTTTTGTTTATTTTTACTTTTGCTTAAAAAATGCACTTCAAGTTTCTAAACATTCAGTGTTTTCTTCCATGTTGCATTGTGCCAAAATCACCCTTGTCTGTATTCAGATTTGGCAGATCTGAAAATCTTACTATTAATTCACTATGAACGGAAGTAAGCAAGACAGCCAGGCAGAACAAGAGCTTCCCCCACCTTCTGAAGATTCAGCTGGCATGCAATCTTCCTGATTAACCCATGGCAAATCAATGGAAAGGCTACACTTCTTAGGAAAACCACCAGATAGCATCGAAAAGGATGGATACAATACCACCACAAATGTGTATTGGAAGAAATATAACCAGACTACTTCTTGGAAGTGAAGAAGGTGAGACTTTGTCTCACATACTTTTTTTTTTTTGGGGGGGGGGGACATCACTGTCCTCTGGTGGTGGGAGTAGGAGGCCCAGTCTTTATTCGCTGCTGGAATTGAACCTCCATGCCAGTGGGCCACCATTCCATGCACAACCACTACACCACCGGTGCTCAGTCTGTCTCACATACTTTTAACATGTTATCAAGAGAATAGTTATTTTCCTATAAGCAAATTATCAAGTGGGGACAAAAAGAATGGATGGGGTTGTAGGCAGATGGTGTCAAACTCCAGGGACTGACTGATCACATCAAGGCTCTTACTTCTTTACTAAACATCAAGGACAACTGACTTCAGAAGGTGTGCTTCTTAGTTCCTTCATGGAATGGGCAATAAGCATCTACATTGTTGGTTTTTTTAAGAATATAAGTTTTTAATGAACAAGCAAAAACATTATCTCATCAAGCTTATGCTGGAATGAGAAAGCTTATTCAAAAGTTCATAGAAGTTATGGGCATAGCATGGAAAAACACTAGTCAAAGTTTCTGTGATATGGGTTGGGTTTTTGGTTTTTGGTTTTTAATGGGAGAAGAAGAATAGGTATTTTGACAAAAGGTGACTCCAAGTTAATTTCATTCATATATATGTACCTGTACATATATATGAAAGAGCTTTATATCAAAGAGCAATTATATATTGAGAAAACATATCAGCCCAGTACAGATCAAGTCCATAAGTCTGATATTAGTCCATATGTCTGACATTAGTCCATAAGTTCCTTTGTAAACTCACACAGCACATGCAATGTAACCAAATGAAGAAAGATCACAGGCCGGTGGGTGAAAGGTCTTGTGGATCCAATGGCAGTGAAAGCATCTCCTTGCTGTCATCTCTTGCTGTCATTAGTGTGGTTTCATGAGTCTTGTCAACAGAAATTTAAGTAAAAAGAGAGTGTTTGTCCTGTCTCCAGGGAGGAAGAGAAGTTCCCAGATTCTTCATGAGAAGGCCACACTCACAAGGAACCATCAGGCTATATAACCTGATTGACAGGCTAGACACCAACCCTTCATTTTAATATCTTCAAGTTGACACATGATTATGTAACTACCAAAGTAGCAAACTAAAAACCTTTGACTAAATGTGTGCTTCCAGCAATGGCTAAGAATCTTAAAGGAAATTAGAAGAGTTGTGATGTTAGCTGTTAATGTTGCAGTTGTTCAGCTTGAGAAGCAGTCAAAACCTGTGACAACTGATGTAATAACCCTACCTAATGGGACTGAACAACAGAATTATATATGAATGGATATGTTGGAATGTGTAAGATATATCAATAAAACTATTATAAAAATAAATTAAATAAGGCTGAGCCCCAGTGGCATAGTGATTGTGCACGAGACTGCGGCCCACCGGGATGGAGGTTCAATTCCAGTTCCATAGGCGCAAAGGCTGGGCCTCCTACTCCCACCACCAGAGGGCAGTGATGCCCCCCCCAAAAAAAACAAAAATAAATAAATAAATCTGTGACAATTCTTGAGGAAATTACAGGGGTTGCTATTTTTTTCTAAAAGTGGTGACAAGTAAATTAAAACTGTAATTTCTGATGTAATGACAAAGGCTGGAAGAAAAGGTGTCATCACAATAAAAGATGGAAAAACATTGAAAGATGAATTAGAAATTACTGAAGGCATGAGGTCTGACTGAGACATTTACCCATATTATATTAATATAGGCAACAATCAAAAATGTGAATTCCAGGATGCCCATGTTATATTTAGTAAAAAGAAAATTTCTAGGGTCCAATCTATTGCATCTGCACTTGAAATTGCCAAAGCTCACCATCAGCCTTTGGGCATAAGTGATGAAGATGTTGAAGAAGTTGTAAATACCCGTGTTGTGAAAAGGCTAACCATTGGTCTTCAGGTCATAGTAGTGAAAGCTCCAGATTTTGGTGATTATAGAAAGAGCCAGCTTAAAGACATGGCAATTACTCCTGGTGGTACAGTATTTGAAGAGGAGGTATTGAGCATGAATCTTGAGGACATTCAGCCTTGTGACTAAGGAAAAGTTGGAGAGGTCATTGTGACCAAAGGTGATGCCATGTTCTTGAAAAGATAAGATGACAAGGTTCAAATTGAAGAGTTTTCAAGAATTCATGGAGCAGTGGGATAGCACACTAGTAAATATCAAAAAGAAAAACTGAATGAACATCTGGCAAAACTTCCAGATGGAGTAGCTTTGCTAAAAGTTGGTGGGACAAGTGATGTGGACGTGGACGTAAAGACGGGGTTACTGATATGCTCACTGCAGCATGAGCTGCTGTTGAAGAAGGCATTGTTCTTGGAAGTGGCAGTGCTCTGCTTCAGTGCATTATGGTCTTGGACTCATGAGCTCCAACAAATGAAGATTAAAAAAGTGTTAAAGATATATTTTAAAAAAAACCATCAAAACACCTACAATCACCTTTGCTAGGAATGTAGTTGAGAAAATTATGGCAAATTCCTCAGAAGTTGGTTTTGATGCTGACTGAAGATTTTGTGAATATGGTAGAAATGGGAATCATTGATCCAACCAAGCTTTTAAGAACTGCTTTGTTTGATGCTGCTGGAGTTGCTTCTCTGTTGACCACAGCAGAATTGTAGTCACAGAAATTCCGAAAGAAGAGATGGACCCTGACATGGATGGGATGGTGGAATGGGTGGTGGCATGTTTAATTCTGAGAATAGTACTTTGCCATTTCTTGATGAACTATGACAGGAAGCTACAGGCAGTGTTCCTCACCAATAGCTTAAGAGAAGTAGGATCATGAAGAAAATGACTAAAGAAAAGGTTGGCTGATATTTTAAGAAAATCATTACAACTATCAGTTACTGGTTACATTGACAATTACATAACAACTTTTCTGCAATAAAAACTTAAATAAAAAGTCATCTGTTAATTTTTCCAGGAGCTATCAGAAATTAATGAAGCCTATTGAAGGGGCTGGGGATCAGGCATATTTATAAAATATTCCATCGACAGTATTTCATGGTTTTTTTATTTGTAATAAAGGAAATTTTAAAAGAAAAAGGCAACCTTGGTGAATCTTGTGGGAATAATAAATATAGTGTTGATACCTGGTTATAAAGAAAACAAACAAACAAGAAAACAAACCAAACTGGAATGTTTACCACAAATTCTTGAAGGGAAAGACACCATTCGTGGGTTAAACATTTAAACAGCTAAAGAGAGTATTATGAAGCTGCAAGATACACACCAAGGGTTTTATGCTATACTATATCACTACAGCTAAAATCAAGCTTGAGATTAACTCAGTGTTTTAGTTCACTGA
>PVJH01028204.1:0-27614 GCA_004026705.1 Nesogale talazaci
TTAAATCCCCAGAGAAATCGGGGGTAACAAGAATGCCTCCTAACGCCAGGGAGCTTAATTTTGCTGAAAAAGACCTATAAACACATGTAACCATTGCCGCCCTCCCCCCAGGCACTGTCCAGGGTCTGCAGCAACGGGCAAAGTCAACAGGAGTTTATGGTGTGTGGGCGGCAGCACACTGTAAAACGCACCAGCAACAGGCACAAGCTCTCCTTTGTTTCTAAGGACTTGGGATGCCAAAGACCATCCCTAAATTTCAGGAAAGCCCAGACTGCACCAAGGACGTGGGTATCTTCCCAACTGCATTCTTGCATTTAAGTAGCGTCTTATCCCGTCTCTTGGCACACCCCACCACCTCCACGGACGTGTCTATCCAACTCCCTAACAAGCTCAGTGACACCGGCACCCCCCCGCTCCCCACAGCACAGGTCTTGCCAACCAGTGAATCCAGCATAGAGTTTAGCCACGCAAGGAGCATGTGCATTTGTTTATTTGCCAGCCCTGTCAACACTTCTCTTAAATATGATTGCAATCAGAAGTCATTTTTTTCTGTGTCCCATCCTTTGTGAAATCCTTTGCAAGCATCTATCTCATTTAATCCCCCAAATAATTGGAGGCAGCAAGGACTATCCTCTCCATTTTGCTGGTTAAAGATTTTCAAGCCGGAAAGCTCGCCAGTGAGATGTGAAGACAGAAGAAAAATTGCTGTACTGAGATGTTGACAAAGAATACTGAATATGCTGGGAAACAAATAGATCAGTCTTAAAAGAATCCATCCAGGGGGAACTGATCGTCATGATAGACACGTGACCATACACCCCTCTCCAGAGGGAAGAACAACAGAAAACATGGAGGAAGGGAGATAGCAGCCATGGTGTGAGATATGAAAATAATAACAATTTATAGTCTGTCAAGGGATTATGGAGGGGAGGGGGAGAAAGTGGGGAGAGAAAAGAGGAGCTGATACCAAGGGCTCAATAGAAAGTACATATCTAGAAAAGAATGAAGGCAACATATGTATAAATTTGCCTGATGCAAGCGATGTATGGATTCTAACAAGAGTTGTAAGATTTCCCAATAAAAACTATCTTTTAATTTAAAAAAAATACACATCCAGAATGCTCTTAGGGGAAGGTGATGGGGAGAATGGGGGAACTGATCACAGTGATCGATATAGAACCCCCTTTCAGATAGAACAATAGAAAAGTGGATGAAGGGAGACGGCGGTTGATGTAAGACAGGAAAAAAATAATTTCTAAATTATCAAGGGTTCATGAGGAAGGGAGGGTGGAGGAAAAAGCTGATACTAGGGCTCAAGTAGAAAGAAAATGTTTTGAAAAGGATGATAGCAACATATGGACAAAGGTGCTCCAATGGATGGACTGTGATAAGAGCTGTAAGAGCCCCCAATAAAATGATTAAAAATAAATAAACTAAAAGAAATAAGGTCCCCAAACATTGGTCTGCTTATTTTGGATGCCTCATCCCCTCGGGAAAAGAGCCAGGAAGTTCCCAGCCTAGTAAGTGTTAGATTCTAGTTGGAGAAAAGCCAAGTGCACGGGGCCATGGGGTCAGGGCAACCCTGTAGGGAAGGGTAGATCCGCCCCCTGTGGGTTTCCCAGACTGTGGCTCTAAGGGAGCAGAAAGCCTCATCTGTCCCCCAGGGAGCAGCTGGTAGTTTCAAACCACTGGCCTAGCACCTCACAGCCTAAAGCGTAAGCACGACGCCACCAGAGCCCCTAGATACTAGACACATACTAGTTTTATGCTCTGCTCTAGCCCTCAGAGAATCAGGTTCCCGATACTGAGTTTTGGTAATGGGGGGCCGGGAGGGGGATGGGAAGAAGGGATTTGAATATTAATCATCTGGAAATACAGGGGAAATCAAGAAAAAAAATACTGGAGATGTCCCACAAACTTTTGGAAGTCCACCTCATAGTTCTAACTCCTTAAACTGGTTATTTCTTTGGGGGTGCATTAAATGAAGGGAAGGATGAAAAAAACCCGGCTATTTGTGAATCTTGCTGGAGAGGGCAGGGAACACACACCTCTGGACCAGGCATGAGCACCACAAGCTTCTTTAGCTTTGGACCATTCTTTCCAGGCCACATCCTAAACCTTTGTTTTCTAATTGGCAAAGTGCTAATCAGATTGATAGTTAAGTAGCAGTTAACATATGTGCATTCTAAAGGGTTGATTTCTAGGAAATACTCCCAGGCTTTTGTTTATACAGAGCTGTGATGCTGATTGTTGTTCTCAAACCCATTGGTGGAGAAAGTTACCAACAATCTTCCTCCTAGACTACCCAGAGTGCTGCTGGTGTGTGTGTGTGTGTAAACCCCATGGGCCTAAGCCTGAGCCATCAGATTCCAGAGTTCAGAAAGTGTGTGGGTTCATGGCAAGATAGAGTGGCCAGTGTTGTGAAAGGTCTTTTCTTAACCAAAAGAAAGTATTGAGCACCTTAAAGCAGATTGAAAAGAGAAGTTGGGCATCAGAAGAGGAACTAAATTTAAATTTTTTAAAGATGTAAATATATTGTGAAGCAAGAAGAAGGGCATTCTTCATGAGAGAATTGAAGGACCAACTGCCTAACATATTGAGGGTAATATAGGCAGAAACTTCAACACAAAGTGATTTGTTAAATTCACATTGCTCTTTGGGGCATTTGAGGCATATGGTTCATGCCTCAAAGGAAAAGTATATGTGTGTGTGATATATTTTCTTGTTTAAATACATTTTAATAGCTGTTGATTTCAAAGAATGTCCTATTCATTTTAGTTGAGTGGGGAGACATTCCCATCAAGTAGATTCCTACGCAGAGCAAATGAGCCCTTCTGACTGGGTTAGGTAGGGCCCCCTGGGGGTGCGGTGGGTGATATCATGGGCTTCTATCTACAAGGTCATCAGTTTGAAACCATGGGGAGCAGGATGATGCTTCCAGCTTCCGTAATGTTAAGGTCTTGGAAGCCGACAAAGGCCGTTCTAGTCCACCCCATGGGACCTCTTATGAGTCAGAATTGACTTGATGCAGTGAGGGTTTATTTTTGTTTGTTTTTGACTGGGATGGACCTCCCTGGACAGTACAAAAGCTAACATGCACAGAAAGGTTGCTGGTGTGATTCCACCCAGAAGTCCTTGGAAGAGAGGTCCAGCAATGTACCTTTGAAAGATTAGTCACCGTGGAGCACAGTCTTACCCTGGGTCACAGAAACCCCCCACACCACACTCAGTGCCACTGGGTTCGTTCCGACTTCCAATGACCCTACAAACCAGCAGTTAGTTCTCAACTGTCCTCTTGCCACCACCCTTTCACACAGCTTCTCCTGTTGTGATACTCCCCCAACCATAACATTAATTCTGCTGCCACTTCATAACTGTCATTTTGCTACTGTTATGAATGGTCATGTAAATAACTGATACCCATGATGTAGTTTCATTGTTACAAATTGAACATCATTGAAGCACAGTGATGAGTCACAACAACAAGATGGTATTGTATGTTGTGAAATATTTCTTTCTCATGACAAATCAATAAATGTTGTCTTCAAGCATGGTATGGCATGGGTAACAGTCTTCACACCGGGTACTCGTATGTGGGTGTAACTGCCTGTGGGTGGACCCTTCTGGAGATGGATAGAGGAGCAATGTCTGGTTCTTAAGCCAATCGGAAGGAAGTATGTGTTTTCCGATGGTCTCAGGTGACCCAAGTGAGGTTGCGACGCACAGGCTGAGAACCACTGCTAAAAACCAAGGTAGAAATGTTCTGGTGAATTTCTGAGGAGGTCTATTTTTTGGGGGGAGCAGAAAGTCTCATCTGTTAGGTAGTTAGACTTAGGAACAGGGGGGTTGTCCCTCCCATGCCTGCAAAGATCCCCAATAAAGGAAGTTGGAAGGAAATCAGGCAACCATTAGACACCTAGAAGACCCCAAACTGAGCATGCTCACACTCAAGCTCTCGAGCCAGGTTGGAGGTACACCTGGGAAGTCCAAACTAGACCCAGGCTCATGACATCACCCAGGTGGGCTCAACCCAGCTAATGCGGTCTACCAATACCATCAGCCATTCCTTCCCAGCCAGGGGTTTGAAGGGTGGGGGTGCATGTGCTGCCTGGGCATGCCCACTCTGGGCCTGCTTGGGGCCCACAGCCTCTCTTTCTCTGTGCTCTGACCTTGGCACCCTCTGGCCCCTTGCTCCCTAGACACCTCTGTCCCTGGGATTTCATGCCCCGTACCTCAGTTCTGCATGTGGGTGCTCCTTTCCTCAAGATTGCTCATACCCAATTGTGAACTCCTTTGAGACTGTAAAACCTGAAACTTGTCCCGTCCTTCTTAAAAACCCATTTCGATTACAAAACGGGCTTCAGCGTGAATGCTTTCACCCTGCGAAGCCAAGAACCGAGGTCTTACCCACTCGAGAAACTTCACACATCTTTCTCCCACAGAGTGACTAGTGGCTTCAACCATGACCTCATGGTGAGCAGCCCGATGTCGAACCCCCACTCTGCCACCAGGCTTTCTATGGGTCCCCACTATGGCTTTCCTTGTTAACATTCCTGGTATGGACCTATGGATGCTCAGTTGAATCACAATGGCTGAAATTTACGAGACCTTGGAAACAGATTTACTGTATATACTCGTGGATAAGCCGGGTTTCCCCAGCATATTTTGAATTCAGTTTTTGTGGTATAATTAAGTGCCTCGGCTGATAATGCGGGTCGGCTTATCCTCGAGTATATACAGCATTTTGAAAAAACTCCACACCACTGAGAAGCTTACAGACCACAGTTCTGGTCTCATGCACAGGATGTTGTGAGTTGGAATGGCCTTGCAGACAATTCCCTGGTGGTGGCAGGGAAACGGACCGTCGGCCCAGCACCAAGCCTCTTGGTTGTAGGCACTACCCCATCCATAAACAAAACTCATGGACAAAGTCTCTCCTGGAGATTCTGAGAATTGTTGAGTTAGTGCGGTTTGTGAAAGGCGTGGGTGGGCTCAGAAACATCTCCAGCAAAAATGTTTTCGTGAGCTGCACAGATGCCAACACATAAATAAAGGAAGAGCAAGATCAGAACCCACCACCAACGGATGGAAATGGCCGCCCATCTTCTTCTTCTAGGAGTGAAGACCTGAACTTTTAAATGGCAGTTGGCAAAGTTAAGTACTTGGCGGGGATCACTAACAAGATGATGGTGGTGAAGAAGCCTTTACAAGGTCTCCTGCATCCGCATGTGCTGGAATAATGTACCAGGAAGCAGGCAGACTGTTGGGAGGTGCCTTTGGTCAAAGCACCATGATTGTGAAATGAATGTGGGTAAGATCAGAAGGCAGCTTCCGCAGCAGAAGCATGCATAGCAGGGGGCTCGAATCACCAGCAGGAGCGCTGGCAGCAGAGGGGGCTACACGCTGGGCTGCCACCCGGGGGTCAGCAGTTGGAAACTCCTGGGGAGAGAGAAGGGACTTTCTGTTCCTCTAGAGAGCTGTTGTCTCAGACCCTCACAGGGGCAGTGCTCCCCTGTCGCGTAGGGCTGCTATCAGTCAGCATCAACCGACCGACTGGCAGTGAGGAGAAGCACAATGATGCTCTTACTTTCATTTCAAAAGTCATTTCCTTTGGGAGAAGAGGGGCATGATGGAGAAGGCGTGTGCTAGGGAGTGAGGTGAGGGCTCCACTGCTTTCGTGTTTTAAGGATGCTTTATGCTCACTGCTGATTGACCTGCAACTCAAGGATTTAGGACTTCGTGCTTTTTTCAGTAAGTTTTTCCAAGACCTCCCTCAGCTTTTGTCAATGGATTTCTACGTGTAAATGCCTCAAATTGGATAGGGTCACAGATCTTTTAGGTCGCGGTTCTCAACCTGTGGGTTGCCACCTCTTTGGGGGTTGAACGACCCTGTCACAAGGGTCGCCTGATTCATAACAGTAGCAAAATGATAGCAAGTAGTGACAGAAAGTGGATGCCTAAGAGAATAACTGATTGATGGGATTTGGGGGTATAAGAATGCAGGGGTGACATGTAGGCAATAGGGAGGAGTGGGGGTTTGGGGAAGTAAGTAATGAAGGGGGAAGAGAGTACTAGAACTGATAGTGATTGCACAACTCATTTTAAAGACGACTTAACCAAGGGATGGGTGGGGTGGGGTGTGGTGGGAGGGAAAGACAGGGAATATTCTAACATTGATGTGGTGCTGGCTGGGCAATGCCTCTTGATATGATTGATTGAACTATTGATTTGCAGGATATGTAAATTATGTGCCAATAAAACTTTTGGGAAAGAAAAAAGAAAAAGAAATTTTCACTCCACCGCCATCAGCCCCTACCTCTTCCACTTGGTCGGTCTTGACAGTTAATGTGCATTTCTTATGCAGGCACATGTGCCACTTGACATACAGAGACACCCACGCTTCACTGACATGGTGAAGAACCGCGGAGAACAAGAAAACGTGGTTCCAAGCCCCGGGACTGCAATAAGGAGGTTCTTGGCCGAACCCTTGGGGGACGTGACCATGCTGGCTGCTGGGTGTGAGCAAACAAACATCTCTGATTCTGATGTATAGCCAGTGTAATCCAAGTCTGATCTGAGCAGGCCCAAAGAGCAAAACCATCACTCTGAAACCTGTGGGGACCACTTGGCATTATTTTTCCCTTGAAGTCTGCCTGGCTCCTCCTCCATCACTATCGTGATTGCCCTTTGGAAGACAACGATCCACCAGGGAGGAAGGCATGTTTGCTCTTAGCTAATGAATATGTAACAGCTGTCTCTCCATTTTCATGGAAGAGATGGTGTGGCTGTGCAGGTGTTTTCTTTCCCTCCGAGCTATGTATGTGTGTGTGACGCACGCGCGCGCGCGCACACACACACACACACACACACACAGAGAGAGAGAGAGAGAGAGAGAGAGAGAGAGAGCGCCTGTACTCCTGGCTCCAGTGCTGCCTCTGCAGTTGATGACTTTTAGAGACTCTCCCAGCACATGGATGGGTCCCTCCATGGTCACCTTCCATTGGCACCTGCTTCTATTCGCCCTCTGCCTCGCCCTTTGCTCTACGATCCCGTGGCCTGCTTGCCTCATTGGAGAAACTCAACAACTGGCCAGTGTGACAGGTTGGAAGGCGTCTAGTCTTGAACTACAGAGGCATGGGGGACGTGGCGCAAAGGGTAAGCTTCTGACCGCTCACCCAAAGTCGGAGGTTTGAAACCATCCGAGGTTCTGTGGGAGAAAGACCCGGTGGTCGATTCTTGTCAAGGTCGCAGCCTTGGAATTTCTCTCCGGTCTGACTGGATCACTGTGGGTTGGCTGTAGGCCTCTCGATACTCTTACTTGCCGGCCCTGCTCACGCTGTACTCTGCTTACTGGCCCCTCACAGGCTAGTGCAAGATGCCCCTGTACTCTTCTGAAGTACTCTCCCACCATCACCACCACCACTCTCTCTCCCAAGCTCTCAACACCTGTGCTGATCTCTCTCTCGTCAATGAGCTGTGGCATTGGTCTTGTGGAGAAAACAGAGGTCACTAAGTGGGAACTTGGTCATGGACCCCTTTCTTCTGCCAGTAAACTCTCCTTCTGTCTTAGATTGTGGGACATAGACATGTAAAATCTTTCTGGAAGGTGGGACCAGGTGGGGAAGCACCATTGCTTCAAATGCACCACCCATCCATCTCAATCCCTGAAATATTAAAATGTGGACACCTGTGCACCTTAGAAAGAAGCATGCCCTCACCCTGCTCTGGCTTCCCCTGCTTCTCTCCAGGCCTCTCCTGCCACCTCTGTGAACACCATCTGTGCACATCCTTCTCTCACCATGATCACAATATGCCCACAGTCCCTTCTATCTCACTCCATGTCAATTTCCCTTCGTGACATTTATCTTTACAACGATGGCATAGACTGGTATCAATCAATGTGATATCTGCCTCCTTCCATTACACTGGGAGACCCTGGAAGGCAGGGGTTTGTTTCACTCACTGATGGGACTTCGGTCTCTAAGCCAGTCTCTCTCTCACTGAAGTCAGGTAAGATCATATGTACTCAATAAGTGACCTATTATCTCTCAACCATACTATCTTGTTTTTCCTTTGCTTTTGGGGGGATATTTTAAACAAAATTTATGATGATTTAAAAATGATTCATGTATCATTATCATTTCATAGTTCAATCATATCAAGAAGAGTTGGACAATTATCACCACAATCAATTTTAGAACATTTTCTTCATTCTTGGACTTTTTCTTGCCTTCTAACTATAGTCCCATTGTCCTAGCTCTTTGATTTTTTTCCTTTATGAAATAAATTGATCTATGCCTACAACCCTGACTCTCTTACTGTGCTGACATTTAAAGACATTGTGCTGATGGAACACAAGGCCAAGCAGGTCAAACTGCTTGGGGACCTTTGCCTAAACCAAGGCAGGGACAGCAAACTATTAAAAAATGTATTTGTATTTTTCACCAAACACACACTAATAGTGAATGTCAAATTTTCTTCCAATATTTCAATATAAACAGCATAAACAGAACCAGATATGAGACCCTACTGTCTTTGAAGAAGCCAGAAGAGTTTATAAAATGGAAACATGAAACCATGCCCTTTCTTTCAACAATTGCTTTTCCCTTTGGAAAGAAAATTATTTGTCATAGACATGTCATTCATTTTAGCATGTAATGAATTCATTGTTATTTGAGAGTATTCCCCCCCCCCCTTATAATCTTTTTTGTACAAGCCATACAAACAAATGCTCTTTCTGGTGCTTGAGGATTTTGTAAGAGTTTAATGAGGTTTTCAAGCTAAAATGATTCAGAATTGTTCCTAGATCAAATCTAATGTTGCCACTTCTCTTTGGAGGTTTTACTATCTGTGTGTGAATAAGGATCAAAATCAAACCTTATTTGATTTTTTTTGTTTGTTCATTTTTGTTTCCTTAAGAATGCAACAAGTAAGAAAAGTAGGGCTGAGCTGAAAATAAAGAGCTCATTTTGATCTCAGTAAAAGTATAATTAAAATATTAGTAGATAATTTTATTCATGTAGATTAATAAGCTGCTTTGTAAACTCCTATACACATATAATGGTTTAGTAACCCTGGTCTCACTATGCGGTAAACATTGGGTTGCTAACTGCAAGGTTGGTGGTTCAAACCTACCAACTGGTTGGTGGGAGAAAAATGAGGCTTATTTTACCTAAGTGGAATTTATATTCATAAAATAAGTCATATATTATATTTAAATAAATAGCATGTTTTCCTGCAATGGAAAACTATATCATCATAAAGTTGTCTTGGTAGTACATAAACTTTTCAAGAAGAGCACTTTTTAAAAAGGATTTAATGAATAAATATATTCAAAATAATTTTAAGCAAACTAATTTCCAATTGCTCTTTCTAGTATAAGTTGGATTTTAGAATTTCTGTAAACGTTTTAAGGATTTGGTTGTCTTGCTTAAAGACAAGAATAAGGGGTTTATTCCACTAAAAGTATCATTCGATTGTGAATCTTTATTTCTATTAGTGCTAGAGTTTTACAAAAACCCACCTAGCTTCTATTTTTGGCTTGCATAGCAGCCTATGTATCTCTATCAAATTTCTTTGCTTTTATACCTGCTCATCTGATCACACCCGCCATCTGCATTAACAAAGATGTAAGCATCTGTTGGATGGGCAATGGTCTCAGGGGCAGATGTTTCCATCCCTGCGTTCATGTCACTGGGGTTGGAGACATTATTTGAACAGATGTACACAATCTGAAAGTGTTGGGTCCCTCAGTGCAATGCCTCCAACTGCTTTCTATCAAAGTACATAAATGCTATTTGCACCTGCATTTATGTTAATGATATCAAGGCAGCAGGGGTCTGACAAAGTGAGATGTGATGCGATGAAATATATTTACATGGCTAATTGGAGTTTCTGAGAAGCTGCTGCCAAAAGGCCATGCGGACACTAATAAGAGTCTCCAGGAATCACATGAACCACTTGCTTTTGGAGCTGGAGAAACGTGGTGACCACGAAACTATTCTGACTCTGGACTGACCAATAAGAATATTTCAAGTTCTAGACCTTGACCCCAATACAAGAAAATAATTTCCACCGTAACAGTTGCCTGATCATCTTTAGCTTCTCCCAGGGGTCATGGACATTTTGTTCTAGAAGGAACTGTCTATAGGTACATGGGAATGTTTTCCATTTGTACGTCTGTCAACAGCAGAGCACACCAAGAGTCCAGAGTGGTATTTTGCTTAAATTATTAAACCCCAGACTCCCAATTTTTAGCATTAGGGACTTAACCAAAACCAGATTGAAAACGTTGGTTTGTACTTGTCTGGGGCATAAAATGGTTCCCCAAATCCAAGAGCAGCATTGATACCGTTAGTTGAAATCCAAAGGTTTCCATAGGAATCTCATCTCTTGGGAAACATAATTTTTTGATACACAGGGAATGATTTTTCTTTTCAACGTTGAGGTCCCAAAGCAATGTGAACCACGAAACACAAAGCATTGAATGATGGCAGTTCTCTTTGGGAGGGATTCGGCAGTAGATGTTAGGGCTCGAGATCCAGAGAAGCTGCCCTGGTAGCTTTACGGAGCTAAGAATTTAGAATTTTCAAAGAACACCTTATTGGTTGTATAAGTATAGTATGGCTACGGTGTGCCTGGGCTTATGATTGCATTCACTTGAAATGTATGATGCTATTCTCTCCACCGTCAATATGTTTATGATGTCAGGCATTAGAGTGCGTTCAAATCGCAATTCACATGATAGACATGGGTGGCTGCAGACTTAACACTCACAGAGTGTGCACCTTTTGAAAACAGATGCTGAGTCTTTGGGTAACTTCAGAGACTCCACAGGGGGCAGCGAGTGTTAAGACCCCCTTGAGTCTTAAAGCACCTGACACCCCCGCCCCTTCCCTGCTTCTGTTAATAACAGTACTCCCAAACTGAAAACTTTGTTTAAACAACACAAAGGTTACAACAGACTGAACCAAGTGGTGAAGACCTATAAGAGAAGCCCTTCCCGGGGAGTCGCCCAGGAAATGGGAAAACTGGATGCTGAAATGGGGAGTGACCTCCATCAGAGAGTACGGCTCCAGATTTGAAGAAGATCTTGTCCTGCACAGTGAAGAGTGGGATTTATTTTACCCAACTCTGCAGGGGCGTCACCTGCCCTCCTGCTCACCACCAGGTCCCACGTTTAGACCTTGAATTTATCTCATGCTCCCCAGGTGAGCTCCCCGGTCTGGCAGGTACGTCCATCCACTTGTGTGCCCTGTGCCAGCGTTTCCCTTTCTTTCCACAGCCGAAACTACAATGGTTCCTGTGGTGGGCGCTATTATTTGTCTTTTATGACTTATCACTGGCTCTAGTTTCGCCTTTTTTCAACAGGAAACATGTCCTTCGCATATGATTTGAAAATATCCAAGGAAAAACAAGACAGTTCCCAGAAAACCATGAATCCTAGTCTCTGAGTCAAAGAGAGAAAACAATCACAGAAGTCTAATGAACTTCTGGTGACGCCCTTAGTAAACTTCTTAAACAAACAGGAATAGCAGACACCAAATAATAATGGGAAGTTTGGGGCAGTGTTTAAGTCACCATTGAAGAGCTATTATGATGTTAAATCTTCTTCTCCCCCCACCAAGAAAGGCTTGAAATGTGATCCTCAAATTTCTCATTAGTTTCCTCTGCTAGTGCCTGTTCAGATCAACTTTCACGTTCCATCACCTTGACCCCAGACCCCACCTGTTTAACTTCCCAAAACAAACACCCCTCATCCTCTATTACTGAGTCAATTCTGACTCACAGCAGACTGTAGGACTGAGTAAAGATGCCTGGTGGGTTTTTGAGATTCTAACTGTTTATGGGAGTCGAATGTATACAGTAGCTAGTCAAACAGCCAGTCTGGGTAAGGAAACGAAACACGTGTGAATGAGGACGTGCATCCCTACACTGGCCAGAAGCCAAGCAGCTCATGGCTTGACCACTTACAAGAAATGCATGTGCTTTTAGAGCTGGGAAGGATCGCCTAGTGACCCTTGCTTTCCAGAGCAGAAGCTCAGGGATGGATCCCCTTGTCCCAGTGGAAGCAGATCTGGGAATCTGGGAAAGGCTCGCCTGCTCCTGCTCAGCCTTCAAAGGAAACATGGGTAGCAGCAGGCCGCTGATTTCCAGGTCCGAGGTCAGTCTATTACTCCTGAACTCCTGGAGGTCAATGTAAGCTCTCTGTCTTTCTGCTTCAAGGTTGCCTCCCCCAGGCCCTTGTTCTTGTTCCCATCTCCTTTCTTGCCCTCTGTGAGGGGCTGACTCATGTGTGGCTCTCAGCGCTGACTGTCCTCTCGCCCAATGTCTGGATGTGAATCGAGCCACAGGGTTTGATCTTTGCTGACTTCCCTTCCCGTGTGTCCCCTCCAGTCATGCTTGGCCAACAGCCATCTCAAGCGAGAGATAGCCCATGCCTGTGTCCTCACATTTACCTCTGAAAATGAAGGACGCCCAGACAGTAAGGTCAACCATTATGAACAATAGTCACCTATCACCCATCATCTTGTAAAGTCCTACGAGGCCATCAAAAACAGGCTGGCCAATTTGCATACATTATCTCCTTTAACAACTACAAAACCCTATGAATCAGGAGTTAACATCATCGACTTTTAGAGGTCAAGAATGTACTTAAGCAGTTATGTAGTAAAACTGAGTTTCAAAATTACCCCAACCTCAGGATTTTAATAAGTAAGCACACGATCTTTTGTCCTCATTGATAGATCAGATTAACTCAAGTTAAGGAACTTTTTAAAAAAATCTCTCCCTGGTGACCTAGTCAGTTATGTACTTTGAGCTGCTAGCTGTGAGGTCCGCAGTTCTAATCCATCAATTGCTCCAAGAGAGAAAGAGGAGGCTGTCTGCTCTGGTGGAAAAAAAATCTTGGAAACTTAAGGGGGCAGCTCAACTCTGTCTTACGAGTTGGAATCAACTCAATGGCAGTGAGTGTTAGCTAAAACTCACCAGAAAGATAGATTGCCTTTGTACCTTTAAAGACCTCACCTTAAAAAAAAAAAAGACATCACCTTTCTCTTACACACACACACACACACACAGCTTTTCTGCTTTCCTCATGGAGAAGAGGTGAATCCAGGGTAAAGGCTAGGATTCCCCCTAAATGTAAACACATGCACTAAACAGGTAGAAACGTTTAATTATTCTTTACTCAGAAGGGGCTCTACCTCTACTTGTAGACTGTTTTTTTTTTCTGGAAAGCTCTAGGAAGTTCCTGTTAACTAATAAGGACTTTCTTAAAAGAGAGAAAAAAAAAACCACATGGAGAGGAAATGATTCTTTTTGTCTGTTTCTTTTTCAATGAGCACGGGAAGGAGCAGGTCAAATAAACATACAAGGAAGTATCTTCTAGCTAAGTGCATATACAAAGATGAGTATATATAAAACAAGCCAAACTAAATCTCCTGCCATTGAGAGGGGGCTGACCTTGCGGAACAGGGCAGAACTTCCCCTGGGGATTTGTGCACTGTAGCTCTTTATGAGAGTAGAAAGTCTTCTCTTTGTCCTGTGGAGTGGCTGGTGGTTTTGAACTGCCAACCTTGCTTTTAGCAGTGCAACGTGGAACTGTTATGTCACTAGAGGTCCTTATGCATGTTTATATATACACACACAAACCTATGTGTGTATGTTTACTAAAAAGCACCCTCACTGTGTCTCAGCAAACGTCAATAATCTATAAACCCATTTGGCATTTACCTAGTGGCCAGCTAGTTGCTAGCTAATGAATCTACGGATGTTGCAATGACTGAGATGCTCTTGTTGAAGAAGCTCTCAAGGTACAAGTGAGATGTTCCCTTAAACCCAGGAGTCCATAGACACAGAGTGCTGAGAAGGAAATACATTCTAATATATAAGCTTTTGTTCTCAATTCCAAGGAATTTGCCACCATGTGACTAGTGGATATCTTATAATATACTTATTATTATTATTACTCAGCATGGCTCATCTTACCTTGATCTTTCAGTGGGACTGATAAAGAATTCTGCATTATGAAGTATTTGACTTGAATAGTAATTTTCCTAAAAATAATCAAGGACAAATAATAATTAGCAAATGTTTGAGAGGCCAGGTTAATGGATAGTAAAAAGACATTTCTTTACTACAACTTTTAAGTGGCTTGTGGGTCTAACTTTTAAAGTCTTTCTTGGGCTGAGCGCTGGTGGTATAGTGGTTGTGTGTGGGACTGTGGTCCATTGGGTTGGCAGTTTAAATCCAGCAGCAGCTCTCCAGGAGCAAGGTTGGGCCTTCTACTCCCACCAGAGGGCAGTGATGTCCCCCCAAATAAAGTCTTTCTTTTTATAACTAAATGAACAATAAGACATGAGCCGAGCTATTCAGACACCTCTTGCTGTCTTTGCATCTTTCCCCCAGGATGTTATGGTAACTCCTGAAATGGCTTTGGGGCAGGATGCAATGACATTTTGCTAGTTGACCTTACCTGTATCTCTGCCTTCACAGAACGAGGAAAACATGCAACGTGGCAAACCTGATTCCCTAAAAATGCCCGGCCTCAGAATTAGGTTTCCAATACTCTGTGTAGGAGGAAGTGACGGAAATGTGTAATGAGCTTGATAAAAAGTAATGCACGAATCACAGTCACCTGATGAAATATAGCTTGGTCATTAAGACGTCATCACACAGAGTGTATAGCACTGTGACACTTGATACTACTGTGCCCTGGATACATACACCACATGGCCCCCACACGAGGGTTACAGCCACACACAAACGAAGGGAAAGTCAAAGCACAACTGGGATGTTCATTGTCACTGAGCCGGCTGTCAGGATGCGCTGTCCCTTTGATGTTGACTCATGGTCACCTTGTATCACAGAGTCATCCTGGCCTGAACAGGTCACCGCGCCTGTGTCCTGAGAAGTGGCTGGTGGGCTTTTAACCCCTGACTTGTTGGTGAGCAGCTGAGGGCCCATGGAATTAATGGTGTTCCCCAGAGCCCTGCCCTGATTTTAATGATCTTCCAAAGTGTCTGTGAACCCCGAAGGCCTGCTGGGCTGCACGGTGGGCTGCTCACTGCAAGGTCTGCAGGTTAAAACCAGCAGGCGTGCCATGGAAGACAGGGCTTTCAACTCCCGTTAGCTGTTACAGTTTTGGGGAACTCACAGGGGCAGTTCGACCCCGTCCTACAGGGTCACTGTGAGTCAGCATGGGCTCGTGGCAGGCAGTTAAGGTTACAAAAGATGGGTTCCTAAGAAGAGGAAACCATCACATCATGCCGGGAGGAGGAGCCTGGGTGGAGAGTCCCAGTTCTGGAGGAGAGAGTGGCGGACACAACGACAGGGTTCTCGGGGTGTGTTCACCTGAGTTCTAACTAGCTCAGGCAAGTGAGTCAGGACGCAGGGGCAAGGAAGAATCCAGCGTTCGAGACTCACACGGGGCTACGAATAGTGCCTGTTCCCATTAACCTGATGAGCAACCTGGTAATTCACAGGCCCGTGGGCTGTGGACACCGAAAGTCTTATCTTTCCTGGTGTCGTTTCACTCAACGAGTCTTTAAAGCAAGACCCCAAAGGATGGAATTGTTTCTAACGATCTCAACTGTGCTCTAGGACAAAGCTCAAGATCTATAGATTTTTTTTTACCACATCTATCACCTAATGAAGTTCATAATGCCTGTCTTGCAACAAAAATGATTAAGCACGGAAAGCATGGAAATGTGACCGTCGGGAAAATCATGAACTGAAATTGACCCCAAACTGATGCAGATGTTAAACAAGCAGCTACAAGACGGTGGGCGTAGAAGCTATTTTGATGCTTAAAAAGTACAAAGATAAACAAGATAGCTGAGACCCTAATAAAATCCCCAGGGTTGAAATTACAATGAAGAACATGAAAACCGCACTAAAAGGGGTTAACGGCATAATAAATATACCCCATTGAGAAAACATTAGTTAACGGAAGGTGTTGCAACAGAAACCCTCCAGAAGCACCGTGGAGTGTCCGTGTGCGTTCAGCGCTCGAACACACTAGTGATCGGGGAGTAGAGAAATGAAAGGTCCAAAAATCAGAGAAAGAAACAAGAGCAGAAATTTTTCCAAAATTGCGCAAACTATACACAGACAGATGCAAAATGCTCGATGCCGTCAAAGCACAAGAAACATGAAGAGAACTACAGCAGGGCACGTAAGGAAAAGACTGTTCAAAGCCAGTGATGAACGAAAATCTTAGCGGCAGTCAGGGAAGAAGCCGCAGCACACACTGAAGGAGAATGACTCAGATGACAACAAGTGTCTTGTTGGAAACAATGCAGACAAGAAGATCATGGGGACAACATTTTTAAAGAAAGAAAGAAAAAAGCAATAACAACAAGAGCAAAATATCCAAAGTCCCAAGAGCTGTCAATCGAGACTCCTAGGCCCACACACAAAAACACTCTTTTGTAAAGACAAAATGAAGATGCTTTTGTACATATACAAGGGGAAAGAATTCATCACTAGCCCACCCACAATATAAGAAACATTAAAGGTTATTCTTCAGACATAGTATATGTGATATGAGAAGGTAGTAATACAGATCTCGATATAGAATGAATACTGGAAATTAAAACTACATGAAAATCATACAACTTATTTTTCTTAATATTTAAATTTCTTTACTTGATTAACTACTTAAATAAATAATAACAATGTAATATGGGGGCTTATCACATAGGTAAAAGTAAAATGTATGTCAACAATAGGACACATAGGTTGATGAAATTGCAAAAACAAAATCAGCAGAGGAAGGGCAGTCTCTCCAAGGGACATAGAAAGGACAAATCACCAAGCTAGAGAATATGTTTGCAAATAGTGTACACAATAAAAAATTGTATCCAAAATAGAAGGCTTGTAAAACTCTCTAAGAAGATAAACAACCCAATTACAAAATGAGCAAAAGATGTGAACAGACACTTCACCAAAAAAACAAAACCAGGGCTGAGCCCTGGTGGCGTAGTGGTTGTGCGCAGGACTGCGGCCCACTGGGACGGAGGTTCAATTCCAGCAGTGGGGCTGGGCCTCCTACTCCCACCACCAGAGGGCAGTGATGTGCCCCCCCCAAAAAAAAACAAACAACCAAAACAAAAAACACAGCACACAGAGGAGGACATAAGAAGGTACTCAGGATTGTATGTTATTTGAAAAATACAAATGAAAACAACAGAAGGTTATCATTCGGTACCCATTAGAACAAAACAACAACAAAACAAAGACAGCCGCAATAAGACTAACTCCATTAAGTGTTGATGAGCATTACACACTGCTCAAAAAACCCCAAACACATTACTACAGGTAGAGTTGAAGTCCTACTCATGGATAGAGTGACAGGATAGAGTCCAAAGGTCTCACAGGGTTTCCAAGGTGACCCACCTTTACAGAAGCAGATGGCAGCATCTTTCTCCCGTGGAGCAGTTTCCAGGGTTGAACTGCAGACCCACTGGTCAATAGCTGAGTGTTGAACCACTACAGCACCAAGACTCATTATACATTGTTAAAAGAAATGTGCATGGTGCAAATACTTTGAAAAATAGTTTGGCATTTTCTTGAAAAGTTAAAGATGTACACTGGTACAGATAGGAACCGGAAACATGGGGAATCCAGGACAGATGATGCCTATAGGACCAGTGGGGAGACTGGTGGATACTGCGAGAGGGAAGAGAAGGTGGAGTAGAAAGGGGGAACCAATTAAAAGGAGAGAGCCTGAATCCTAACCACTAGACCACCAGGGAAGACTGAACCGATTATAAGGATCTACGTACAACCTCCGTCTTGGGGTACGGACAACGGGGAAGTGGAAGCGCGACATATTGGACAGCATTAGACAAGACAAAATTATAATAGTTTATAAATTATCAAGGGTTTGTAAGAAAGGGGGGGAACAGGGAAGGGTGGAAAAAGGAGGAGCCAATACCAGGGGCTTAAGTGAAAGGTAAATATTTTGAGAATGATGATGGTATCAAAGATACAAATGTGCTTTGCATACAGTGGATGTATGGATGGATTGTGCTAAGAGTTGGATGAGCCCCCAGTAAAATGATTTTTTTTAAAAGTTAAAGATGTACTTACCATATGATCTGGCTAATCTCTTGCCAGAGATTAGTCTCAAGGAAAGAGCAAGCATATATCCATTCAAACACTTACACAAAAGATATTCACAGCAGCTTTATTTAAGAGTAACCCAGAATCAGAAACAACTCAAATGTCTGTCAACAGGTGCATGGATAAATAAACCATATGCATATAATACAGTACTAGTAGACAATGTAAAAGATCACACAATTGATCACACCACAGTATGAATTGGAAATATGGTATACTGTATGGGAGAAGCCAGGTGTCCAAAGAGTACATAGTGCGTGATCTCACTTCTATATTTTCTAAGAATGTGAAACTATATAGAAATCAAGATAACAGCTGCCCGGGGACAGGGAGGCAAGGAGGACTGGAAGGAAGAGATAGGAAATAAGCACAAGGAGCAGACATCAATCTATTAGAGATGAAGGATCCAGTGAGAATGTTGATTGTGCTAATGGTTTCAAGGATGTATATGCATATCAGAAGGTATCACATTGCACTCTAATAGTATGCAATTTCCTGCATGTCAATCTAGTACAGCTGTGAAAAAGTCAAAGGCAAAATTGGGGAGGAAATGGGACATTTACAATCTGTATATTAAAAAAAAAAAAAGAAAAAACTTACATTGAGAAGAGTATAGTGATAGTTCCTAGGATCTCACTGAATTATACAATCCACTATGAGTTGATTCTGACTCATAGTGACTCTCGAGGGCAGGGTAGAACTGAGATTATAATTTTTTTTTTTTTAGTAAGAGTAGTAAGCCTCATCTTTCTCTTGAGGAGTCTGCTAGTGGTTTTGAACTTCTGATTGTGTGGTACGCAGCCCACTTTGCAGTCTATTATGCTCCCAACAGGCATATAAAACCCATTCATCCATTAAATAAGTTCTGATTTTGACCCGCTACCATGTACTCTGGATACAGTAAAGGCACATTAGATATGAATCTTACTGTCTGATATAAATCAAATGTCAATGTCTCCCATGGAACGGCTAGTGGGTTTAACTCAGCAACCTTGCAGTTAGTCGTTCAGTGCTCACCCTCCAGGGCGGCCAGCTCTCCTTAAGAAGAATGAGAAAATATTCTACCATAAAAATTAGCAAATGACTTTAAACTAGTAATTTTTAGATTGTTTAGCTGCATGGATAAAGAAATACAAAATTTAACATAAAATTACTTTGCCTGTTAATTAGCAATAAAAAAACCCCAAACTACTTGGAAAAGTCTGAGCAAAAGTGTATATTCATTTACTGCTTGTAGGAGTATAATTGGTACAAACTCCTTGGGGAGTACTTTTGCAATAAATATTTTGAGCCTTTATTTAGGTAAAATACACATAACAGCGTTTGCCAGTTCAATAATTTCTACATGCATAATTCAGTGATATCCCATGCACTATCACTAGCCTCTTCTCAATTATTCCAATTATCCCACCACCATTAACACAAAGCTCAGGGCTGCCTTTGTAATGACTTCCTCTTTCTCCTTCCCTTTCAGCCCGGATAACCACTAAAATGGTCTGACTTCTTTCTACTTTATGTAGATATGTAACTGTTTTATGTAACTGAGGTAATTCAGTAATTGTTGTTTCTGTGACTGTGGTGCAGTGGATTATTTGATCAGGCTCTTTCAGCCACAGTCTCTGCAACTGTCATTGAATGACGGAGTGGGACCCAGGCAAATAGGATATATACAACGCTAACATGGAGATTGGTCAACTTAGCCATCCTGCTTGATATAAATTGGGCCACATTGGAGGCAGCGGTGGGGGCATTTACTACCACGGAGAAAGCAGAGCCAGAAGTGGAGCGTGTCTTCTGGCGCCAGAGATTCCTGCATGCTCCACCCCCTTGATCCGGGAGCCAGAGCTGAGACACCAGACAAGTGGCAGAGGAGAGGTGGCAGAACCAAGAGCTAAAGCAGTGGGTTTCTTGGCCCCGTGGAGTGAGTACAACTGAGTAACTCTGCCCAGCAGGTTCCCTTGCTGGAGTGAGGTGCCTCCAGCCACACAGTTTAGGAGTTACATTTGCTGACCCATGACCCTTAGAGCGAAGCACCTGCAGGCTAAGGATAGGGCAGGGAAGTGGCCAAAGGACCACATGCCTGAAAGGCCAAGTACTAGAGAGTGGGCTGCCTATGGGCATGTCTTAACAGAAGTGCTACGACATTACTAAAGGACTGTATCCCAAATATTTCTGATCCCGAACTGTAACCTGTTCACATCCCCAATTATGAGCGTTGATTGAGAGTTGTGTTGTGTGGCCACTGTCATGGATTACATAACCCAGCAAAGAAGCAGGGTGCCTTGGGAAGGACAGTTGGTGTCAAAACTGGTAAAGCAGAAAAGACCACAGAGGTATGTCTTGGGCTGACCTTGATTCTTCTTCCACCTAGGGAAGCCAGAGGTCACAAAGAGCCCTCACGCCACTACCACAGTTACCAGTTTGTTCCTCTCAGCACTTTTTTAAGTTTCACGCATGTTGTATCAGGACCTCATTTCTCTCTATGGATGAGGGAGACTCAGTGTATTTGTGGTGCTGGTGAAGAATATTGATGGTATAGACAAATCTGTCTTGGAAGAAGTTCGGCCGGAGTGTTCCTGAGAAGCAAAGTTGGCGAGACTCTGTCCTACATACTTTGGATAGGCTGTCAGGAGAGACCGGTCTCTGGAGGACATCCTGCTTGTAAAGTAGAGAGGGACAGTGAACAAGAGGAGGAAGACCTTCAACTAGATGAATGAACAACGAGCTCAGGCAGAGGAACGATTGTGAGGATGGAGTGGGACCAGGCAGTGTTGCACTCCGTGGTGCCCAGGGTTATTATGGGTCAGATTCCAGTCGACAGCACCTAACCACAATAACAGCTATGGCTGAGTAAACGTCCATGGTGCGCAATACAGAGGGGGCTTCAAAAAGTTTTGGGGGGAAATTCCATTATCTTTCAAATTTAACGTAAATGTTATGAAGCCCCCCTTATGCTACCGTTTGCTTATCTGTTCATTTGTTGATGGACACTGGGGTTATATCCACTTTTTAGATATCATGAATAATGCCATAATGAGCAGCAGTATATGGGATTCCATTTTCATTCCTTCTCTGAATTCTTGTGAGTTATGGTAGATTTTTAGACGAAAGAGATTGGTTACAGGCATATTGGTTCATTTAGAAATACATATGCTAGGAAAAACTAGTAATATTAAATTAGATGATTTCTGAGTGGGGTATCTAAAATCTATGTTCTTTATTAAGCTTATAAGTATATTACTAAGCTTTACCCCAGTAATGCATTGAACCTGCACTGAGGCATTACTTAAAAATAACAGGACTTCAAGAATCGACAGAATATCTATTGAAATACTTCAGCAAGCTGATAGAGCACTGCAAACACTCATTTTTTTTATATCAAAAAATTCGGAAGACAGCTACCTGGCCAACTTACTGAAAGAGATCCATATTTGGGTACATACCAAAGAAAGTTGAGCCAACAGAATGTGAAGATTACTGAGCAGATATCACATGCATGTAAAATTTTGCTGAAGATAATTGAAAAACAGTTGCAGCAGTACAGTGACAGATACCAGAAATTGAAATTGGATTCAGAAGAGGATGCAACACAAGAGACATCATTGTTGACATCAGGCAGGTCTTAGTTGAAAGCAAAGTACATCACAGAGATGTTTATGTCTGCTTTATTGACTATGCAAAGGCATCCAGCTATGTGGATCATAACACATTATGGATCACATTGAGAAGAATGGGAATTCTAGAAGACATTTGAACAGAACAAGGGAACACAGCAAGTTTTAAAACAAGGAAAGGCGTTAAGTTGGAATTACATCCTTCAACCATCCTTATTTCAACTGTTCGGCAAACAAATAATCCTATTTGGGCTGTATGAAGAATATGGTATTTGGATGGGAAAAAGGCTGATTCACAAACTATGATTCGTTAATATGCAAGGCCCAAATATGCAAGACTACACAACCTTGCTTGTTGAAACAAGAAGAGGATTTGAAGCTCAAGGACTGTTGCCTTCAGTATGACTTGCAATTCAATTTTTTAAAACGCACACACCCGCTCACCTCACCTCCCGTCCCCCGGCTGCAGCGCGGGCATCGCTGTGGGAAGCCGGGGCCATGTTTTGATGCAAGCTGACAGCCTGCGACTACCACAACCCGGCTTCAACTGCAAAGATGAAACAGAATTTAGAAATTTTATTGTGTGGCTTGAAGACCAGAAGATCAGACAGTACAAGACTGAAGACTGAGGGAATCTAAGAAAGATCCACAGCAGCAATTGGCCCAAGTTCTTAGAAAAGAATCTCAAAGACGTTAACTGTCCTTTCAAGATTCAAGATCGACAAGAAACAATTGACTGGCTTCTTGGCTTAGCTGTGGGACTCGAATATGGAGATAATGCTGAAAAACACAAGGACAGTTCCTGATAATGCAAAAAATGCTGACAATGCAGCAAAAAATGCAGAGCCACTGGTCAACCTCGATGTAAATAACCCTGATTTAAAGGCTTGTGTAAAAGCTTTGGCTAATCTTCAGATTCAGCGCCATGACAATTACCTGGTAATGTTAAAGGCAATTCGAATTTTGGTTCAGGAGCGCCTGACACAGGATGCGGTTGCTAAGTCTTGTCAAACAAAAGAGGGTTTGCCTGTTGCTTTAGGCAAGCATAGTCTTGGTTTTGACACAGGAGATGCAGTTCTTAGTGAAGCTGCGCAGATTCTCCGATTGCTGCACATAGAAGAACTCAGAGAGCTACAGACAAAAAGCAGTGAAGCCATTGTCGCTGTTCAGTCAATTATTGCAGATCCAGAGACAGACCACAGACTGGGCAAAGTTGGAAGATGAACGCTTCAGCTCTCACCTACTTGGTACACACAGTTGGGGACCATTGTACACCTCTGGTATGTGTTTGGAAATCAAGTGTCACTTTTTCGAGGGACAAATCACAGAAAGTAGACTTATGTTTACCATCATAGCATTTTTTTCTTTACTAAAGTTTGGGAACGTGAAAGAAAAAAGCACACACCCAAATTCTTACAACCAGACAAATTCTTACACTAGACAACATCCTGGTAGACGGAGAAAAGAGTGAAGTTGTCAAGGATCGCATTTTGTGGTGATCGACAACTAATATTCGTGGAAGAACGCAGAGGGTTTACATTGGGTAAACCTGCTGCCCCAAATGCCTGTAAGATGTGCAAGGGCAAAGATGTCACTTGGAGGACTAAGGTGCAGGTGGTGCAAGCCATGGTATCTTCAATTGCTTCCTGTGCATTTGAAAATTGGATATTGAATAAGAAACACCAGCACATAAGTGATGCATTTGAATTGCGGTGCTGGTGAAATTTGTCGAAAGCACCACAGACGGCTAAAAGGACAGACACACTTGTCTCGGAAGAAGTGCAGTCCGAGAGCCCCTTGACACTGATGATGCCAAGCTTTTGTCTCCTCTACTTTGGACATGTTCCCCGGAGGGGTCAGTTCTGGAGGACAACGTGCTCGGCACAGTGGAGGGTGAGCAGAAACGGGAAGGCCCTCATCAAGGTAGGCGGACACAATGGCCGCAAGCCTGGGCACAGACATAACAACTGTGAGGGTGGCCCAGGACTGGGCAATATTTTGGTCTGTTGTATTTTGGGTCAGTATGAATCAGAACCAATGTGATGGGACCTAACAAAAAGCTTCCCCAATGAAAAGATACATGACCTTTGTTTACTATTAAGGCAGTGATAAAAGTAGTTTTATTTTAAGGGCTTTGGAATACTGTATTACAAAAGGAGTGCCCTTATCAAAATAAGTCTTACAATCTCACCAACATCTTGATAGCTAAAGAAGAAAATTCACTCAACAATAAAGACTGCAAAGAATAAGAAGTAGCCATTCTATCACAAAGGAAGGAAAAATAAAGAACGTGATAGCTAATGTCATCAATTACTGCAAGATCTAATCCAATATACTTTATAAATCATTTTCATATATTAACTCCTCCATTTGGTTTACATGCTATATTTAAGCTGAACTGATTGAAAATGAAAGTGAGGTAGATGGGTTACTTGGGTGAAGTGACAGCTTGGTCGTATTCGAAAGAGAAAACTTTCATCATTTCTAGTTGAGGAACCCTTAGAGAATAAGAGAAGATCATTTGCTCTTTGCTCAAGGTCCTTATTAATACTCACCTGTGATGTGGGGATGTGTGTAAATCTATGTCCCCGTGTGTGTATGTGTGCGAGGGTGGGTACCTGCCACAGAGGGGAAATGTGCATGTCAATCTAGCTTATTTCCAGGGACTTACCTCCTAGGAGATAAACATGTCATTCATCACTAGACTGACATGCCGCCATTCAGGCAAATGTCATGATACGATAAATGACAGGGAAATTATATGTATATACACACATACACACACATATATAGGTACATACATACATAGAGAGAGAGAGAGGAGAGGAGAGAGTCTTGATGTCTTACTCAGGTAACTTGTAAGACTCTTTTTTGTACACTGAGATAATGCTATTAACCTCTTGTTGACTGGGCTGAGATTCTACTGAGGGAGTCCCTTTGCTCTCTGTTGTACTGTCATCTTGTGGCTCTTGATTTTAAAGCAAAACAAGGTGATAGTCTCACGGATTTAAGTCCAAGACGGATTTAAGTCTAAGACCAGGACCAGACTCATGTGACTCTAAAGTAATCCCTGCCCTCCTCCACCCCCGAAAAGGAGGCTGGGCATCGTGGCTAGGTATTGGGCTGTGATCTGTCGGATCAGCAGTTTGAAAGCACCAGCTTCTCCAAGGGAGAACTTTGGGGTTTTCCCACCTGGAAAAGTGTTAGGATCTCAGAAACACGCAGGGCCATTCATCCTGGTCCTGCAGGGTCACTGTGAATTGGAGTGGACTGAGGCCAACGGCACCTGGAAAGTCATGTACTAGCCCTGCAAAGGGATTGCCCACCCATGTGCTCTTATGCCCACATGGAAATCTGCCATCATTACCATCTTGCAAGTCATGAAACAGAGACTCACAGAGAGTAGGCACTTTGCCCCAAACCCGAATCCAAACCCAACCCACTGCCAACCAGTCGATGCTGATGCACAGTGCCCCCTGGAGGGCAGTGTAGAATTGTCCCACTGGGCTTCCAAGAGGGTCCCTCAGGAAGCACACTTCAACCGAGTATAGGTTTGCCCTGAGAGTCTTGGAAGCCTTTTGTTAGCCACAGTGGGGGAAAGCCAAGAAATGACCAGTGCGTTGTCTAGGAAAGCATTTCGAACATTCCCAGATCTAGAACCAGCCTGTCAAATAGAGCATAAAACCTAAAATAACACTAACACATAGAAGTGGCTCAGGTGGGTCCTTGAGTATAGTGTTGGGTGGCTTGACTTCCAAGGTCTGAGGTCCAACCTGCTCCTTGGGAGAAAACTGAGACTGAGCATGTAAAGACTTAGAGTCCTGGAAGCCCTAAGGAACAGTTCCACTTGGTCCTACAGGGGCACTACAACAGAAACAAACTCAACAGCAGCACGTTTTCTTGTGTGAGTGTGTGTGTGTGTCCATAGCCTGCCCAGACACATTTTAAAGAGAGGTTGGCTCATGCTATGTGTTGTTCCCAGGAAAGGGGCCTGGGGAGGCGGCGCTCGCTGCTCCGCTGCCTTTTTATAGCCTCGCTCTTAACCAACAGTGCACGCTCGCCCAGCTTGTTGTCCATTTTCATAAAAGCTTAACGTGGTACCCTGAGTTTTGGAAAAGTGGGCGGTGCCTGTGTCAGGAAGAGCTCCCTACAATCAGTGAGCATCACGGAGGAATGGTGAGTCCATCACTGAACAAGAGGAAGCAGAAGCCGTGACCCAGGTGTTTTTTGCTTGCACTGCCCTGAGACCACCTCATCCCGAAGGCATGGGCTCACCTGGTCCCTCCGTCTTTTGTCATCTATCCCCGCTTCACTCTAAGCCCCAACCCCGTCTTGTAAAATTAGCTCCTGAATTTGTGTGACCTCGTCTAGAATGTCCTGAATCCCTGGGTGGGTAGATAAGTCTTTTAGGAGGCCTGGTGGCATGCTGGGTTAAGTGTCGGGCAGTTCCCCATGCAGGAAGAAGAAGAGGCCTGTGTGCTCTCAGAATGGTTCACAGTCACAGGGTTACCATGAGTCAGAATCTATGCAGCTTCCTTCCTAAGTGATCTCTCCTTGTATTGCGTGCCTCGGCCAATGATTCTTTTCTGAGTGGTATTCCATTGTGTGACTACAAAGACAGTTCCTTTACCCGTTCACTCACTGAAGAGCATCTGAGTGGCTGCCCCTTTCTCGTCCCCCGACTAAAGCTGCCATAAGTATTTGCATCCAAGTCTCTGCGCACGTACATGTTTTCCCCTGTCTTGTGTAACGAGCTGGTAAACTTCACTAGGTGGGTTGTTAAATGTTTAATTTTATCAGCAATTGTCTGACCTAACTGCTTTCTAAAGTGGGTCCACGAGCGTTCATTGATTTTTTTTTTTAAATCCACCTCTTCCAGGCAATTGCGGAAATCGTGTTTCCAGGACCTGACATCAGTAAGCGACGGCATTCAAACACCTTGAAGCTCAGTTTTGCTCAAAAGAACATAAGCTTTGAGGGCACACAATTTAGCGAATTGCGGTACTCATCATTTGCTCAGATAATAAAGGCTATTGCTACCTCAATCTGCCCTATGAAGAAAGAAATGGGAAGCACATCAAATTGGTGCTAAAGGATTAGAGACGTTCAAAGTTAATCTGCAGAATAAATCGTGTTCTACTTCGAAAACGCTTAGTGCTTGGATTGTTGGTGAAAGCTACATTCATATTTGACAACCTTCTCCCGTCCCTAAATGGATACCTACTAAGTGCAATGAAAGTGTTGCTTTTGAGTGTACATGTTTTGTCTGTGAGTTGCTGATTGAAGAAAATGTTTTGCGGCGTCACATTGAGGAGATGGTTGTTTTAGAGCCTCCAAAACAATTCCTTTTCTACTTTGAGTTGGAGAAGCCATGTGAGCGGTACTATTTTCCTCTACTTCTCTAGGGCCATTTCTATTAAGGCAACCTCTTTGGATGTGCACCACTGTTCCCAGATCAAAAGGAAAGCTAGACTGGACCACGTGTCAGTGCACCCTCAAGTGTGTAGTGAGTTGACAAGTTGTAGGACCTGTGATACAATGAGGCCAACTGTCACTAGACAGTTCTGATCAAGAATGTTCTCCATCCTAATGCAGCACAAACAGCCTCTGGGTGGTTAAAAACGTGCAGGAACCAACCACAGCACTGTGGGCCTTTTCCTACCTGGAGCAAAAGGGAATGAAGAAAACTGAAGATAAAGGGGTGAATGGTCCACATGAATCACAGCCTCAGGGTGGGTAAAATACATGGTACCCAGCGACTAGATCTGATACCTCTGACTGGGAGCACACAAGGTGGTCTCGGCTATGTAGAACAAAATTCAAACTCACAAAAAAAAAAGATCGGACTTACTGGTCTGACAGAGACCGAGG
>PVJH01028205.1:0-27635 GCA_004026705.1 Nesogale talazaci
AAATGGTGGCAAAGTGTCTGCCAGCTCAGACATTTTCCCCACGTGCCATTCAGCAGTATCTATGTGACTGATTTTTGAATCGGTGACATGTCCACCCTCGACCAAGCATCCTCCACAGCCTTCTTTAGCTGTGCCCAATCCCTAAGGCTGCCATCACCTTGAACAAGAGCTCAGTGCCCTCTGTGGAGAAGCTTCTCTCTCTCCCCACCCCCACCCCGGTCGTCACTGATAACCTTCAGATTCGGTACACGTGCTTATTCTCCCTAAGTGAGCTCGTGTAATACCGTTCCTTGTGTGACATGCTCATTGGATGCCGCACGAGGGTCTCTTGGGCCCCTTCACGTCGTGGCACACGCAGATCAGGGCCTCGTTCCCCTTGGTTGGTAGCTGGCGCCGACTCTAAGCAGCCCGAGGCCCCTCAGAGTGAGAGCCTGCTCGGCGCTGAGCCTGCGGTGGTCGTCACAGGCGGCGTCCACCCAGCTCCTCCAGGGTCCTGAGATCTTGACCCAGCTTGATGGCCCCCTCGAGGATGGACTGGACTCTTGCCATCCTGGCTTCTCAGGAGCGCCGGGCTCTTCTTCCCTCAGGGCAGATTTGTTGGCTGTTCTTTCAGGCCCCGGCACCTTCAGTGCCCTCTGCCAACCCCATGATGCCAATTCGGCTCTTCTGCAGTCTTCCTTGTTCCGGCATTCACATGCACAAGAGGCTATTACACACATCCTGGCTCAGGGTCGTGGGGAGGAGACGAGCCAGTCAGGGTGCAGTGTAGCAATAATGAACTACGCAACTTTCCTCTAGTTCTTCAATGCTTCCTCCCCTCCACTATCATGATCCCAGGTCTACCTTACCAAAAAAAAAAAATCCAGCTAGACCAGAGGATGTGCACTGGTACAGAAAGGAACCGGAAACACAGGGAATCCAGGACAGATGATCCCTTCAGGACCAGGGGTGAGAGTGGCGATACCGGGAGGGTGGAGGGAAGGTAGAGTACAAAGGGGGAACCAATGTCAGGGATCTACATATAACCTTTTCCCTGAGGAACAGTCAACAGGGAAGTGGGTGAGGGGAGACATCGGACAGTGTACGATACGACAAAGTAATAATAATTTATAAATTATCAAGGGTTCATGAGGGAGGGGAGAACAGAGAAGGAGGGGGGAAATGAGGAGCTGGTGCCAAGGGCTTAAGTAGAGAGAAAATGTTTTAAGAATGATGAGGGAGGGCTGAGCCCTGGTGGCGTAGTGGTTGTGCGCGGGACTGCAGCCCACAGGGTTGATGGTTCAAATCCAGCAGCAGCTCTCTAGGAGCAAGGCTGGCCTTCCTACTCCCACCAGGGCAGTGATACCACACACACACACACACGCACACACGCACACAAAGAATGATGAGGGAAACACATGTACAAGTGTGCTTTGCATACAATGGATGGGTGTATGGATTGTAATAAGAGTTGTATGAGGCCCCCCCCCCCACATAAAATGATTAAAAAATATATCCTGATTTGGGCCACTTCAAAGGGACATCTTTGCTTTGTGACATTTTCAAGGAATCCATTGTAGCAGATTTGCTCCATGCACTAGATTGTCTGATTTCACTCTATTTTTTTTAATTAATGGTTTTCTCGGGGCCTCCTTACAAATCTAACAATCAATCATTTCAATAGTATCAAACACACTTGTATATAGGTTGCCATCAACATTTCCAAAATATTTTCTTTCTACTTGAGCCCTAGCTATCAGCGCCTCTTTCTCTCCCCTCTCTACCCCCTTCCAGCCTTAGGAATCCTCGATCAATTATGTTATTATTGTTATGTCGTGTCTTACACTGTTTGTTGTCTCCTATCACCCACCTTTCTGCTTTCCCCCTGGTGGGGGGGGGCCATATGTCCAACTTTGTGATGGAGTTCCCCTTTTCCCCCTCCATCCTTCCCCACCCCTCTACCCTCACGAGATTGCTGCTTCCACTACTGTCCCTGGGGTTTGATTTCTCGACTGCTGCTTCCTTGGGAGTTGATTGTGGAAACGGGTAAAATAACAGTTTCATTCTTTCCTCCATTTATCAGGATGCTGCTTATTGTTCCAATGGTCAGGAGTTTCTTTGTTTTCTTTACAGTGAGTTGTAATCCAGACTGAAGGCAGGAGGTAGTTGCATTGGTCTGGGTAAACAGCAGACACTCAGATTTTATGAGAGAGTCTTAGACAAAGGGTAAGTGTCCATCAATGATAAGGAGTTTCTCTGTTCGAATAACTGTCTCTTGGTCTCTGTACAGGTTCTGCATGAGCACGACGATGCGTTCTGGAATTTCCATTTTCCTCAAGATTATCCAGAGTTTCTTAGGATACACACAGTGCCATTTTTGGCATAGTTAAGAAAGTGCAAACCTGGTTCAGCTGTTCTCTGCTTTAAGTCCAGCTCCAGCTAAGGTCAGGAATGAAATGTCCTCTCCTGAATTTGGCCTTGAACCCCTGGCAGCCCATGGTGGATTGCCTGCTGCAGCCATCGTTGAGAGGTCTTCGGCAAGGTTTCACATGGGATACTCATGGTATGGTGTGATAAAGTTCCACATTCTGTTGTATAAGCTCCTCATTTCCACATTCGGTTGGACCATCTTTTTTTGGCATGGCCAAAAATGTGGATTTCTTCCAGTTGGTTGGCCATGTAGCTGTCTTCCAAATCTCTTGGCATAGACTAGTGGGTGCTTCTAGCACTGTGACCGTTTGTTGAAACATTGCACTTGGTATTTCATCAATTCCTAGTCTTGTTTCCGGGTAATGCCTTCAGAACAGCTCGAATGTCTTCCTTCACTATCATGGCTTCTAGACCATGGGCTACCTCTTGATATGTTGAATGCTAATTCTTTTTGATACAGTGGCAGCGTGTATTCTCCTCCTCTTCTTTTGGTGTTTCTTGCAGCATTCAATATTTTGTCCATAAAAATCATGCAATGTTGAAACTTGAGGCTTGACTCTTAATTTTTGTTCTTTCGCCTTGAGATTTGTTGAGTATAGTCTTGCTTTTTGTTTTTCCCACTCTAGGTCTTGGTTCATATTATTATAGTGCCTTCTTTTGTCTTCTTGAGTGAGTTGCCTTTGGAACGTTTCCATTCAACTCTTGACTTCATCTTTCTTCTACTTATTTTAGATCTCCCGTGTTCGAGAACAAGTTTCAGAGTATCTTCTGATATCCACTTTGGTCTTTTTTGAGAAACTATTTGCTTTCTCCCTAGATGGTTTTTTGTAAAGAATCATTTTATTAGGGGCTCTTGCAGCTCTTATAATATTCCATACAGCGATTGTATCAAGCATGTTTGTACATATGCTGCCATCATCATTTCCAAAATATTTTCTACTTGAACCCTTAGTATAAGCTCCTCCTCTTTCACCTCCCTCCTCAACCCATCCGCCCTTATGAATCCTTGATCAATTATATATTGTTATTATTATTTTTTATCTTACATTGTCCATTGTCTCCCTTTGCCCACATGTCTGCTATTTGTCCTCTTCGGGGGGACGGGGGAGACTATACATCCAACCTAGTGATGGGTTCCCCCTTCCTCCTCTCAGACCATCCCACTACCCTCCAGGTATGGCGTTCTTGATGCCATCTCACAACTTGTCTGGTCTTGGGCCATTGTCCTCTGCCTCAAATCTCTTTTCGAAATGAACTAAGCACATGTAGGAATCACTCAAGGTAATACTGTGGCTCGCAGAGACGGGTGTTTTTTTGTTTTGTTTTTACTTTTTGGGCATCACTGCCCTCTGGTGGTGGGACAGGAGCTGCTGCTGGATTTGAACCTCCAACCCTGTGGGCCACAGTCCCGCGCACAACCACGACGCCACCGGGGCTCGGCTGCAGAGACGTGTTTTAACTTTCTTCAGCTTCAGTCTGAATTTGCGTAGGAGCGATCGGTGGATTTTCCTAAGAGTCACCCTTTCTGATTAGCCCATGGAGCTTTTCTTTGGCCGATGATGTTGGACTTTTCCAGCATCCCTGCCCACAGATATGAACCAGTTTGGTTTTTACGTCTATCTGGAGATGTCATGTGCAGTCTCGCCATTTGGAAAGCAGAGACAACAACCTCAAACCCACGGTATTTGCGCTGAAGAAAGTGTTGGTCTTCAAAGAATCCTATCGGCTGAGCCCCGGCGGCGCAGTGGTTGAGTGCGGGACTGCGGCCCACAGGGTTGACGGTTCAAATCCAGCAGCAGCTCTCCAGGAGCCAGGCTCGGCTGCCTACTCCCACCAGGGCAGTGATGCGGAAAAAAAAGGAAAAGAAAAAGAACCCTATCATGTAATCTCTGGCTTCATTTCTATCACCAAGGTTCCATCTGCCAACTGTGGACGCTTCATCAACACATGCCTGTCACCACTCTTCGTCATGGTAGCTTGAGTGCATGTCTGATCAACTGTAGGCTGAGGAAGTTGGCAGAATCACATTTTTCCTCACTGACTTTATTTGAGTAATGGTATTGATGGGTTTTGCACTTCAAGACAGATCTAGAAATGTTCTTTAAAAACAATTCTATTCTTTTTGTCAGCAAACGTGATGTCATTTATCCTGAGATTTTTATTCTCAGGATTGTACATCTTCTGACTACTGATGCCCAATGGCCAACGCCGGTCCCTCTCAGCAGACGAACACCCAGCCCAGTGCCCTTTACACGTGGGACCTGCAGATAGCCCGAGAGACATCCTTTGACCAGAGCATCCATCATCCTTTCATCCTACTTGCTCGATCTGGATGCCGAGTAAACAAATGGCAAAATGGGATTCTGGAGAGAAGAATGTGACAGCAGGGTTGGAGGAAGACGTCTTCCCAACCAGAGAGCTGCAGATGACATACACGTGCTCGCTGAAAGAGAAGAGGACTGGAAGCACTGATCGATGAAGATCACAGAACATAGCCTTAAGTATGCATCACACATCAGTATTAAAACAAACCAAATGCTCACGTCAGGATCTGCAAGTGATAGCATGCTAAATGGTGAAAAGACCGACGCTGTTAAGGGTCCACGGTCAATATCCCTGGGTGCCGCAGTCAAGAAGCCAGACAATGAAAAAACAAACAAACAATGATGGCATCAGGAAAATTCACTGCAGAGGGTCTCTTTACAGTGTTAAGAAGCACATGGCCCCTTAATACCCAGGTATCAAGCTCTTCCGACTAGGCTATTCTCAGTTGCCACGTATGCGTGTGAAAGTTGGACAACGAAGAAGAAAGACAGCAGAAGAATCAATGCATCTGAATTTGTGTATCGCATGTGCCACAGACTGCCGGAAGAATAAACGAATCTTTGAATATTCTTTTTTAAAAAATCATTTTACTGGGAGCTCATACAACGCTTACCACAATCAATAATCATTCTCAAAACATTTTCTTTCTACTTAAGCCCTTGGTATCAGCTCCTCATTCTTCCCCTTCCTCCCCATTACCCCCTCCCACATGGAACCCTTGATAATTTATAAATTATCATTATTTTGTCATATCTTACACTGTCTGATGTTTCCCTTTGCTCACTTCCCTGTTGTCCGTACCCCTGGGAGGAGATTATCTGTAGATCTTTGTGATTGGTTTTCCCTTTCTATCCCATCTTCCCTCCACCCTCATGGCATCAATGGGTCTGGATTCCCTATGTCTCTGCTTTCTATCTTTACCAGTGTACCTCCTCTTGTCTAGGCAGGTTTGTAAGGTAGAACTGGGTCATGATAGTGGAGTAGAAGAAGCATTGAAGAACTAGAGACATGTTATACTGCACCCTCAGGGGTTCATCTCCTCCCATGACCCTTCTGTAAGGGGACGTCCCGCCGCCTATAGATGGGTTTTGGTTGCCCAGTCTGCACTCCCCCTCATTTACAATTATATAACTTTGGGATTCTTTGGTACTTGATGCTCGATCCTTTGGACACCTGGTGGTGACACAAACTGGTGTGCTTCTTCCATGCGGATTTTGTTGCTTCTGAGCTAGATGACCGCTTGTTTACCTTCAAGCCTGTAAGACCCTAGACGCTACATCTTTTGATAGTCAGGCATCATCATCTCTCTTCACCTCTTTTGCTTAAGCACACATTTGTCTTCAGTGATCATGTCGGGAAGGTGAGCATCATGGAATGTCAATGCAGACTGTTCTTGCATTGAGGAAGTAGAGTGGAGGTCTAATGACCATCTGCTGCCTTAATACTAACCCTATAAATATATGCATGTAGATCTATTTCCCCATCATAATATACAATATATTTAAATATGTACATGCCTATATTTAGATATCTGTAACTGCCCTTTGCCGCCTAGTTTTTTCCTCTACTTCCTTTTACTTTCCTCTTGTCCCACTGTCATGCTCAGCCTTCATTTGGGTTTCAATAATTTCTCAGTTATATTTCCCTACCAGGCCTCTCACACCCTTCTTGCCACTAATTTTGTCTCTGGGTTGGTCAACACCACCTCCTTTCCCCCATGTCCCCTTCTCCCATGTCCTCCCAGAACCATCAGTCCCATTGTTTTCTCCTCCAGACAGTTCACGCAGCCTATCTTATCTAGATAGACCTGCAGAGATAATAGATACAAAAAAGCAAGACATAGCAAGATGAAGCAACAAAAAAGCAAAATGACAACCAAAAAAAACAATGTCCAGAAAAAAAAATGTTAAAAAAGGAAAACTTGCAAATAGTTCAAGGTCTGTTTGTTGACCTCTAGGACTGTCCCTGGTTGAGTCTGATGGGATGCCACACCCTGGCCCCAAAGGCTATCCTTGGCACTCCCTCCGGACCTCCATGCTCTGCTCCCCCTGATGCTCTGCTGCATGCCCTGACTGTGGTGGGGTCAGACCAGGTGCCATCCGGACACTGCGCCTCCAGTGTTGTCCCCCGTAGGGCCATGGTCAGTGAGGGACATCGTGTGTCGTAGTGGAGCCCGCCCTATGGTCCTCTCTGGGCATGGGCTGTTCAGAACGGGGACGTGGTCCTCCACATGCAGGCAGAATCCTTCGTAGAGAAGAAGGTGAGTTTCCCTCTCACGGACTTCGGACGCACCGGCACAAGAGCGCGGTTCCTGGACAAGGACCTCTCGTGCTTTGTGAAGCGGCGGGTCGGTGGGAAGAGGAAGACTCGCCAGAGGCTGAGCTGACCCAGTGACGGGACTCCGACAGAGGATGGATCCCCGGGGGATGGAGCTGGGCAGGACGTGTTTGGATGTGCACTGGGTCCTTATGGGTCCGTCCCAACTCAACAGCGTCCAAGAAGAGCCACAAGAGAAACCTCTGCGATGAACTGTCCGCAGCCAACTGCTTTGACTTCGGCGCAGATTCGACTTAGGAACAAAAACTCACGGCGGATCTGGGGACTTCCTCTGCGGCCTTTTGGGTGTCGCTCCAGCTGTGGACAAGCATGTGGGCTGTTTCACCTTTTGGCTCTCTTGAATGAATGCTGCTATGCACGTTTCTGGCTGTGACCTTTCTTTCACTTCTTCTAGGGGTCGGCATACGGCCATGCTGTCTAACTTTTTGAGGAACTGCCAAACGCACTTCGCAGCATAGCCAGGTTGCATTCGCACCAGAGAGGGAGGAGGACTCCGGTGTCCTGACAACCTCACCAACGCTTGCTGCTCTGAAGACAATTTTCTTTCATCATTGCTATTCTCCTGGGGGTGTCATGGAGACCTTGTTTTGCGGCTTGCTGATGGCTAATGGTCTGCTTCCCTCAGGATGGACAGTGCTGGCAGCCCTGTGGGGAGGTTCCACGCTGCCTGCACAGCTGCAAAGAGTTGGCATTGCCTTGCTCGATGGCCCTGGGTTGAGTGGTTGCCTGGCTCGTGGCACTTCACGTGACCTCCGGCCCCTTGGATGTCCCCTTGGGTGCGGTCTCTGCTCCAGCCCTCGGCTCATTTTTTGGCGTGGTCTGTGTACGCTACTGGCGTCCTAACTCATCTCCGTTCAAGAGGACGGATGGGAATCAAGAGCGGCATAAAGCTGGTTCCCGTGAGATGGACGTTAGCAGCGGCTCTGCGCTCCATCTGTCTTGTTCACCAGGTCAGACACCAGCTGTCCTCCCCGCCCACAGGTCCCTCTCCTTCTCTGCTGGCTTTGATGATGTGCTATAATGGCCACGAAGCAACCAGAGAGCACGCTCATTGTGCTTGACTGGGGGAAGGCGAGGTTAGAACTTGGGTTCAGGTTCAGTTTGGGAGTCAATGAATACCACTCGAGGGAAAGGAGCCCCTCAAGACAGGAGGCAATCTGGGAAGCTTCCAGTATCTTCTCAGTCATGCCTGCTGCAGACCTTTGCTCTTGGCCATGCCCATTCCTGGGCCTTCTCTTCCGACCTCCTCTCTCAGCTGTACTCACTGCTGGGCAAGTGTCATGGCTGACGAGCTCCACCGGCAGGTGTCCGGAGGCACCCCACTCTGCTAGCGAGCCTTCTGTCCAGAGATGCTCAGCGCTCGCCTGCTCCATTGACCAGTAGGGCCTGGCACCTGTCTCATGGTCTCTGCCGGTCCCACTGCCACCACCGTTCTACTCTGCTATGCTTTCTGTCATTTGTCACTGCCGAGAGCTGTCTCTGACATTACAGCTCTGTCTCGCCTGCATCGTTAGTTTGCCCCTTCACTTACGGATGGGCATTTAGATTCTCTTCACCTTTGGGCTATTGGGAATCATGCTGCAGTGAATATTAGCTTCTAAGCACGCTCATCTTTCAATTGGGTTCTGTGCTTTTCCCATTGATTAGTTGTCGGAGTTCTTTAGGCGAGGGGACTGCAGAAAGTCTTGGGAACATCAGAAGACAACCAACCAACCAACCAACCATCTTGTTGAGAATGAGAGGGGTAGGCGCAGAGACCCCAAACCCATCTGTAGACAATGGGACATCCCTTCACAGAGGGGTCACAGGGAAGGGGTGAGCTAACCAGGGTGTAGTATAGCACCGATGAAACACACAAGATTCCTGGAGGCTTCCTCTCCCCCCCACTATCAGGACCCCAGTCCTGCCTTCCACTGGCAAGTGTGCACAGGTACAGAGAAGACATAAGAGCTCACGGAGACACATGGAATCCAGGAACAAGAATGGCAACTAGCGATACCAGAAGGGTGGAGCGAAAGAGGGGAGAGGAAGAGGAATGGATTGCATGATTGACACATAACTGTGCACCCTGCCCAGGGAGATGAACAACAGAAAACCATGGGGGAAGGAAGACAGTGGCTGGTATAAGATATGAAAATAATTTTTAACTTATTAAGAGGTCACAGGGTGGGGTGGGGGGAAAGGGGGAGAGTAGAAAGAGGAACTGATACGAAGGGCTCAATAGAAAGTAAATGATTAGAAAAGAATGATGGCAGCATATGTTTGATACACTTGATATATGACTTGTTATAAAAGCTGTAAGAGCCCTCGATAAAATGAGATCTGCATGGACAATCACTATTTGTGCTGCTGAAGAGAAGATATTTGCAAGGAAGAAGTCATTGGTCTTGCCAAATCCAATCATGTGGTTTCTTTCTATTATTGAAGCCACGTTTTCCAACTACGAATCCTTCCTCTTTGTTCCTAAGGCTCACTTTCTGATCACCAGCAATTCTCAAGGCGACCTCATGACTCACTGAATCCATTTCGACTGAAGAAGTTGGTCAGATTCTTCCCTTTCTTCACTGGTTTTCCTGTGTTGACACGTCAATTTGACTAATAAGTCATAATAACTAAGAGCCCCTCTAGTTGTCTAGAGATTGACCTCTCACAGACAGCATTAGTCTTCAAGACCGACCTTGAAACATTCTTTTTGATGATAAGTGCCACAGAGTGGCCAAGACCAGTGCAGTTCAAGTCCCTGGGTTGGGTGGGAGCCACAGGCCCCTTCCGGACTCAGCAGCTGCCGGAGCAAGGAAGCCGGAATCAGAAAGGCCCCGCCTGGGGGAAGTGGAATCGCTGGCATACAAGATTGACAGACACCCTGGCAGGCCACTAACAGCTCCTAGAGTTAGCAGGCCATGTGGCCCAAGCCCCAAGAAGCCAGACTCAGGATCCAGGACAGCTGGGAGAAGAGGGAGAGGCAGTTTCTCACAGCGTCCACTTACAGACACAAAATAGGCCATGTGTCTACCTTATGGGGGAGTCCTCAGTGCCCAGCCATTGAGGATCCTGGCCCAGCCAAGCTGACACAAAACCTATAGCACTGTCATAGTGAGCGGATTCAAAGTGGGCCAATACCAGTTCATCTCAGCTCACGATTGCCTATGATTTAAGCCTTTTAATAACTTCTCATGTCCTAGTTCCAGATTCTATAATGGTTTCTTCTCCTTTTGAGGCACAGCCCATCAGCAAACGGAGGTCCTGAAAGCTTTGCTTGATCCGTGTCATTGAGATTGGTTCTCCATAGAGGTGGCAGTTCTTCCCCAGTTGTATTTTGAGTGCATTCAAAACTCTTCCCGGGACACTGCCAACTGATGCTCTGCTGCCATTCAAAAGATGGCCAGGGACGAATTCCTCAGAAATGGACAGTCTAGTTCCTCTTCCTGCTCTGATTCTGGAAGCTCTGCCCAAACCTGTCTGCCATGGGTGATCCTGCTGATATCAGTGGGGCAGCTTCCAGCACATGGCAGCCATCAGAGTCAAGGTGGTGGTCATGTGCTTATGTTAATTTCATGATTGAGATGGAGGGGTGGAGTCTGGCCTGTTAATCTGGAGATAGCCATTGAGTAGCCAATGAGGCCTCGGTGTGGGCATGGCTTTCTTCTGATATGTCTGGGAAATCTCATGATATTTCCCTCATGGAGATGAACAGTTATCTCCCCGGTTGGGGGGAGTCAGTCTCTGAGACGATGAATCATGGACAAGATGGCAGCATCTGAGAGCTGGAGGAGCCGGAGGAGAAGCCACACAGCCTTACCCTGATGGAACCAGACCGCTGAAGCTGGAGAAGCCACATGGAGACCCCTGCCAGCGCTGAGTTGCTTCTACCACCACTGGATGCTGTTGATGGACCCTGAGTCCTGGAAGTGAGAAGTCATGGGGAGACCCATGCCAGTGCCGGGATTCTGCACCCACTGACCTGTGACTTTGTGAGTCAGAAGGAGACATTATAGACTGGTATCGGGCATATGGGCTGATATCAGACTTATGACTTTGAACTGGACTGGGTTGGGATGCTTTCTTAATGTGCCATTCGTCTTGTATATAAACTCTTTCCTTATATCCATATGCGTGTCTATGCATTTGTTTCTCTAGTCTATCTGGACTCACACAGTCAGCAGAGAGATGTGTCAGAACACCAGAGAGACAGCCTCTTCCTTCAGCATCAGTAGCAAGAACAACCCAGAGAGCAACAGATGCTGGCGACCTACCCTGCGGGTGGCACTGTGCAAGGGTGCAAGCCCTGTGGGGAAGGGGAGGTGCTACTTTAAACTGCTGGATATAGATAGACCATATTGGGGGTGGGGGAGGATGAGGAGCTGATACCAAGGGCTCAAGTAGGAAGAAAATGTTTTGAGAAGGATGAGGGCAACATATGTACAAATATGCTTAGCACTATGGTGGGACGTATGGATTGTGATAAGAATTGTAAGAGCCCTCAATAAAATGATTTAAAAAATAGAAACAAGTATGACAGCAACATGGTCACTATATATATATATATATATGGATCATGATATATATAACATTACATATATACCATATGATCCAGCAATCCCTCTGCTTGGTATATACTGTAAAGAAAGAAGAGTGTGACATGAACAGATGTATGCACACTCATGGTTGGCCATGGCTCCATCCACAGGAGCAGGACGATGGAGGCATTCTAAATGTCCATCAGAGGGAACACACATCAATAGACCAAAGTACGCATGTGCTGTGTCATGCCACGCAGCATTAAAGAGTACTGGGGCATCTGTGAAATCTTCATACCATGGATTAACTTGGAGGACACGGTGTTGAGCGAAACAAATCCATCACACGAAGGACAAATAGTGCATGTGAAAAGAATCAAGAAAATGTTATATACATACATACATATACACACAAGTGTTAGCTTGGGAGAAGGGAAAGGAAATAAACAATAAGACAATGGTTGGGCAAAAAAAAAGCTCCAGGGAGAGATCTTGGGAAGAATGTAAGCGTTAAGGCTGGGGGGAAGAGGGAAACAGAATGAGGAGCTGATTCCAAGGGCTCAAGCAGAAAGACAATGTTTTGAAAAGGATGTTGGCAACAGATGGACAGATGGGCTTGACACAACAGGTGTATGTATGGAAGGTGGTGGGAGCTGTAAGAACCCCCAATAAATGATTTTTCTTAAAAAAAGAGAAGGGCAGTAGACATAAATACTATCACATACATAAATATACATACAACAATAACGATCTAGGAGGCAATGCTTGGATAGACATGCAGGCTGACCCGTGTAAGAACACGTGGGAGTCATCCCACAAACACCTGTAGATTTGAAAGACTTTATTTGCACATGGGTATCCGTCTTTTCTGTGAATCTAGCTATGGATGTGATGGAGGATATGGGGGTTCTACTTCCCACATGTAACAGACACCTTGAGAGCATGGGGCGCTGGGTTTTGGGGCTCAGGACCATGGTTGTGGGGATCCCCGTGCTCGATGGGCCTCACAGACAAATGTTCTATGCCCTCCTTGGGTGAGTACTGACTGGGGTCCTCCAACCTCGTGAGTGGCCATCGAAGGTGCCCTTAGGGGTCTCTCCCTGTTCAGAGGGGAGAGAAGTGATGACTCTCAAAGACCCACGGGGACAATTTATCCAGTGGAGTCCAAGGCCCCACCAGTCTCCATGACTCAGAGACCAGGAAACCGGAAGAAGAGGGTGCCTGGCAGCCAGGAGCACCTGCTCTGAAAGGGACCGCCCCAGGAGTTCCTGGATGGAGGGCGGAATCCTGCGGAACAGAACTCCAGGTCACACCAAAGACCAGGATCCCTGGACTGAGACAGGCAGAGTCCCAGGGCTGGGGGTCCTCTGCCACCCCTACGTTCTGGGGTCAGATGCCCTCCCTGGCTCAGTGGGCAGTCCAGCAATAGCTGGCCATGGCGTGGTACCTTGAGTGAGGTGTGCACACCCCACGGCAGCCAATCACTTGAGGCTAAAAGGGAAGCATCAAAGAACTAAAAATTGTATCATTATAAATGAGAGGGAGTACAGATTGGGGACCCAAAGCCCATCAATAGGTGAAGCGATGTCCTCTTACAGAGGGGTCGCAGGGAGGAGATGAGCTAGTCAAGGAACAGTGTAGCAACAATGAAATATGCAACTTTCCTCTAGTTCTTAAATGTTTCTCCCACTTACTGTCATGATTCCAATTCTATTTTATAAATCCAACTAGATCAGGGGATGTACACTGGAGTCGGAAACATGGGGAATTCAGGACAGATGATCCTTTCAGGACCAGGGGTGAGAGTGGTGATGCTGGGAGGGTGGAGGGAAGGTGGAGTAGAAAGGGAGAACCAATTGCAGGACTCTACATATAGTCTCCTCCCTGGGGTACAGATAACAGGGGACTGGGTGAAGGGACACATCGGACAGTGTACGATATGACAAAATAATGACAATTTATACATTACTCAGGGTTCATGGGGCAAGGGGAGTGGGGAGGGAGGGGGAAATATGGGGCCTAGGTGGAAGGAGCATGCTTCGAGACTGATGATGGGAACAAATGTGCAGGCCTGGACTGCATACAATTGACATATGTATGGATTGTGATAAACGTTGTATGAGCCCCCAATACAATGATTTAAAAAAATAAAAAGGGGAAGCATTTGCCCAAGGACAAGGTTCAGAGGGGTTAGGTAAGAAAGGGGGTGTGGTGGCGGACCCCAGGAGCCACGGGAGGAAGCGGGACAAGTGATGGTTTCCTGAGGGGTGGCAGGAGGAGACAGAGCAGGCATAGAGTGTCCGAGGTACCGCTGGCATGTGGCTCTACACACGTGCACTCGACTCACAGTAAGAGTTTCAAAGAGTCCAGACAGACAAAAACGAAACGCGGACAGTCCCGAAAAGAGCGAGAGCAGCCCCAAGGGGCCCCCACGAAGACACGTGATCCACAGAAACCATGGGCAGAGGGTAAGAGCTGTGGCTTCTCCAAAGAAGTCCTGCAGGGCGCCAGGAAACACTATCACGGAGGAAACAAGCGCCACGGAGGAAGGCCTGTGGTCCTTTGCCAGTAGAGAGCTTCAACAAGGAGAGGCCACCTCACCCCTGCCTGCAGAGCGAGGCTCAGCAAAACAAAGCCAGAAACCACAAAGGCTGCAGGTGCGGGGGCACGGGAGCCCCCAGGCACTCTCCCGAGGCTGCACCCTAGCCACAGCGGTCGTGGGACACAGTCTGCTCTTCTTCATGCAAGTATACCTAGAAGGAATCCCGCGATGGGCTACACGCCTCAGGGAAACAAGAGCTGGGGCGGAACCGATGGGCCTGGGGACAGAACCAATGCTTCTGGGGCAGAACGCTGTGGTCCTCATGAGAGCAACACCAACAACAACAAAGGAAATCCCCCTAACTGCCCCTGGATGGAGGAATGGAGACACAGTCGATGGGACCGACACACAATGAAATGCCCATCAGCCTTCAAGAATACCGATGAATCTGCCAAACAGCAGCGGACGTGGGCGAGCCCGGAGGACATGACGCTGAGTAGAATAATTAGTCACGACAAGATGAGTGGTAGGGTAAAACCACGCTAATAAAAAGCCAAGAGGGGGCTGAGCTCCGGTGGCACCGCGGTGGAGTGCGGGACTGCGGTCCACTGGGTGGGCAGTTCAAATCCAACAGCAGCTCTCCAGGAACGAGGCTGGGCCTCCTACTCCCACCAGAGGGCAGTGATGCCAAAAAAAAAAAAGCCAAGAGATGGTCGTCACACAGACAGAAATATTCTTTTAAGAGTTGCCAGTTGTGAGCTGAGCCCCGGTGGCGTAGTGGTTGTGCGCGGGACTGCGGCCCACTGGGATGGAGGTTCAATTCCAGCAGTGGGGCTGGGCTTCCTACTCCCACCACTGGAGAGCAGCGATGCCCCCCCCCCAAAAAAAAAGAGTTGCCAGTTGTAGGAGGGGGTGAAAGGATGAGGGGCTAGTGAGGGAGTAGACATGTATCGACCTGGGCGAGGGAGAAGGCAATACACAGTGAGTTGGATGCCAGCAAAAAAACGATCAGGACGCTGGGAGGGATCCCAGCGCAAAAGGCAACAGAGGTAAGTGCAACCAGACCCACTAGACCTGAAAGGCACAACTAGGGCAGTGGAGACGTACTCTTTTGGGTAGATCCTTCCAATGGTCTCTTTCTGTGTCTCTTGGCTCTGCAGGTATGAGTCCTCAATTACAAATACCACATCGAATCCTAAAAACGACAGCATCACATACGCAAGCCTGCAAGAACTGCAAGAGCATCGGTATCGTGAGTGGGTACCTAGATTGATAAAATGAACAGGTGGATGAAGGAGATTGGGACTCTATCTAGTCATGTATATATAGAGTCTTGACAGAGTATATTTTTGCATATGTATAAGGGGTTTCACAAAGTTTGTGGGGAAAAAGTGGAGAAAAAGCAGCATTTTCGTCCCCCCCCCACACCTCCCCACCCCCGCCACACACACACTTTTGGATTCCTCCTGGTATATGAGCCGCGGACATATCTATCGCTACAGGAGAACAGACTGGGGCCAAGGCAAGAACCTGTTTTTTTTTTTTAAGACATCACTGCCCTCAGGTGGTGGGAGTAGGAGGCCCAGCCTTTGCTCCTGTGGAGCTGGAATTGAACCTCCAACCCAGTGGGCCGCAGTCCCGCGCACAACCACCCCGCCACCGGGGCTCAGCCCAGAACCTGTTTTAGTGAGAAACAAGCACCTGAAAGGAATGCCTCTGGGCCTGGCACTCAGATCTATCATTTCAGGGGGCTTCACGGTCAACCCCCCACAACGTTGTCCACAAAGAAAACGGTCTGCATCCCACTTTGGTGAGTGGACACTGGGGCCTGATAACTTTGCAAGCAACCGTCTAAGGTCCAGGTACGCCTCTCTCCCTGTCCGAGACCAGAAAACAAACAAACAAACAAAACCCAAAGAAAATTGTGATGGGTAGGTGTGTTATGCCAACATGGCCACAGAAGATTGGTGGATCTGTTGTGACGGCACAGCCAATGAGCGCGCAGGATGAGTTGAGGGGCGGATGTGGGAGGGGCTTCGCAGGTTCCGCCCCCTCTCTCGCTTGCTTCCGGATCTTCGGACCAGAGAGCTGCTTTGTTCTTCCTGTGCCTCGACCTCCAAGCAACACTGCCCGTGAGACACCTAACCGTGGACTGTGTTTCTGTGAGTTGAGGATCCTTCAAGCCCTGCTTCGCCACGCTCCTGAGATATACATCTCTTGAGCTGGGGACTGTTGGACTCTGTCATCTGGCTGACAGTTGGTGGCAGTTGGTGGCCGTTGGTGGCAGTTGGTGACTGTTGCTCTGCCGTTTGCTGCCTGTAACCAATAGCCTGGATTGCTCTACAAAGGACTCCAGTGAGTTGCACTGAGCAACCTGTATTGTATTATAGTTAACCTTTTCTCTTTTTCTCTTATATACTTTTCTCTTTATATATAAATATAAAAAAAATAATTACTAGTGTCCTGAATTTTATTTCTCTAAGAGAACCCTGTCTGACACAAAAATCAAAGACGGACAGGAAGAACCAGCTCGGAGGACCAGTGGATCATACCACTCTTCGTCTCCATGACTCTGGGACCAGCAGAACTAGATGGCGCCCGGCGACTCTGAAAGGGGGCATGTGAGCAGGTGCTGGAGACAAGGGAGACACACGGGGAGCATAACGCAAAGCCGGAACAGATGACCAGGAGTCCTGGTCAGAGAGAGACCGAGACTCCAGCTCTCCCATGTCCCTTAGACCTGCAACGGAACCAATTTTTCACTGAACAATGGACGGGTCTGTAGGCTGAGTGATGGCAGTCGGAAGGTAAGCATGCACTCCTTAGAACCGCAGAAAGGGATGAGGAGGAGGCGTGAAGACAGCGAGGTGACATCGCGGGGATGCCAATCAACGACATGAAACAAAACATGTATGTACTGCTTCATGGAAAACGGATCGGTGCAGTCAGCCTCCACTCAATTCACCATAGAAGGCTAGAAAGAAAGAGAGAGAGAGAGAGAGAGAGAGAGAGAGAGAGAGAGAGAAAGGGGGAGGGAGGGAGGAAGAAAAGAAAGAAAGAGAAAAAAAGGAAGGAAGGAAGGAAGGAAAGAAGGAAAGAACTCTTGTCTCTGTGGGCTGGAGGAGAACATTTCACAGTTCATTTGCATGGGACCCACAGAGACACGTTCCAGGAGGCAGCCCCTGGACTCTATGTAACTGGTCCCTCAGGGTGTCTTGGTGAACCCCAGAAACGAGTGGGCAATAGACAACACCCTTCATGAAACAGATGGTTGGGCCCAGCAAGCAGGCAAGGAAGGACACTAGCCTATGGGAGGTCAAGCAGAGCTGTGTGCTAACCGAGCCTCCGCCCCCTTCCTTTGAGCAGTCAGTCACGCTTCTGGCCGCACCCCCCCCCCCACTTCTCTCTCTCTCTGCTTTTGCTGGCTTTGGTGGCTGCCCCGAGGTCACTCCGCAGCGTCTGCAGTGGGTGCTGCACCCTTCAGCTATGGCAAGTGGAGTTCTTCTGTTGACAGGTACGCAAAGGGCCTGGGGGTGGGGGTGGGGGCACAGCTTGGGCAGAGGGCACTTCTGAAGCTGTCAGTGGAGGTGGGGGGTGCGGGTGGGCAGAGAAAAGCTACGAAGTTGGACTGAGGAGAGGGGCCGAGGAGAGGCTTAAGAAAAAGCACGCAGAGAGGAGCCAAGGACAGAGTTGGACTAAGGCGGGAGGGCCAGAGGGGAGCTTGAGCAAAGGGTCGAGTGCACAGACTGGGTCAGGGCGCCTTCCCTTTACAGATAAGGGAACGGAGGTCCAGAGGGGCGACGTGACGGGCCCCAGGGGGCAGGGATGCGGGGGCGTTCCTCTCCCAAGGGGTCTGGACATCTCCGCACTGCTTTTCCTCGGCCTTCAGTTCCAGTAGCTAAGAATCCAGAGGAGTCTGTGACGGAGTCCGTTTGTCCCTTTGCTGCCTGTATTTGGTGGAGAACGGGCCGGGCAGGAAAGCCAATTCTTGAGGATTGCGTGGGCAGGAATTTATGTAATGGACAGGTGACAGCAACTGGATTCTTGGGCAAATGGACAGAAGGGAGACGACTGCAGCCCCTTCATACAGTTCCTCTTGTGGTGACTCCCCACGCCCAGGCATAAAATTATTTTCAGGGCTACTTCATTACCGTCATTTTGCTACTGTGATGAATCGGGCGACCCCTGTGAAAGGATCATTCGACCCCCCAAAGGGGTCGGAGACTGACAGGTTGAGAACCTCTGCCTTAGAAGAAAAACAGGTCTGTGATCTTGGAGGGGGGCCGAACGCACCCCACGACGGTGGTCTGAGAAGGTCTCAGGCCAGATGTCCCCAAACAATAAGCTGGGGGCCACCAGTGACCCACAATGTGCTTTCGTACAACCTGTGAGCTAAGAATGGCTTTTCCAGGGAGGAGATGGTGGGAGGGGGGCAGGGGGGCAGGGGAAGAAAAGGGCGAAAGGGGGAACCAATTGTAAAGATCGGTGTATAACCCCACCCCAGGGGAGCAAACAACAGGAATGTGGGTGAAGGGAGACAGCGGACGGTGTAAGATAGGAAAATAATAATAATTTATCATTTATCAAGGGGTCATAAGGGTAGGCAGGTGGGGGAGGGAGGGGAAAAAAAGAGGAACTGATACCAAGGGTCCATGAAGAAAGAAAATGTTTTGAAAATGATGATGGCAACATGTGTACAAATGTGCTTGACGCAATTGACGTGTGGGATGTTACAAGAGTTGTAAGATCCCCGATAAAATTAGTTATACATAAAAAAGAATGACTTTTATAGATAAACATTTGTAATTGATTTGATGAGAGGACCACTAACTTTGTAGCTCAGATGAATGAAATTTTATCTCCTCCAAAGAATAACATTGGTCTCCTTAGTCAGCAGACCTTATTACCAAGAGCATGAACTCAGTTATTATTTCTAGAATTCCTTCAATAAACATTTGTGGAAACCTATTTCGTCTTTTGCTATATACATACATACCCATGTAATCCAGTAGAACCCCGACCCTTGACCCTAATCCGTTCTAGAAGGGGCGTTGAGATGCTATGCAGTGCAATTGAATTCCAAATCAATTTTTCTCATAAGAAATAATTGAACAGGGTTGGAGGTTCGAATCCGGCAGCAAGGCTGGGCCTCCTACTCCCACCACCAGAGGGCAGTGATGCCCCCAAAACAAAACAAAACAAAACAAAAATAACTGAAAATGGATTAATTCACTCTCAACCACCAAGTTTTTATCCTAACCTTGCCTTTTTATCCAAAGCATTACATGGAAATCTCAGAGCACATAGGTTCAGAGTTGAATAATATCATTTAAATAAGAAATACAACCTTAAAAAAGTTCTTAGCAACTACAGTATGGCCATACCTTGAGACGGATGAGGCTCTGGATCTGTGGGCATGATTGGAGAGGAGGTGTAGAGAGAGCCATTGTTTGGAAGGGGAGTCCCCTTCCAGAAAATCAACTAATTGGGCCTGCTTTTCAGGAGTCTCCACCCCCCCCCCCTTTGTCTTTTTACACTAGGACCTGGCTGGCTTTCTCGTTAAAAAACAAAAAAACAAAAACACAAAACTGTCTAAAAGTGTCTTGCTGTTGACGTTTCCCTGTTTTCTAAAAGGGTTTACTAAATTATCATCGACAATATCGATAACACGCTTAACCAGTTCCTTATCATGATGATTCTTTTCCAAAAACACCTTTCTTAGGATCCATGTTTTTTTTTTTTTTAACCCAAAACCAGTACAAAAAGCCACAAAAACGAAGGAAAGGATAGCAAAATGCTTGGCACACAGCCGCCAAAGGTTTAAACAGTGCATACTCACGAGGCCAATAAACACGAACTGCTTTTGTGCACAAAAATCACCTGCGTCCGGTGGAGGGGATCCCGAGGCCTCGTGTAAGCTCCAGTGCAATGCTCTCCTTCATGATGATGTTGAGGATGGATGTGCAGAGTGGACCAGGGTGCTGCTGCATACTCCGTTTTGCCTCTGGGTCCACAAAGACCACCCTTTACAGGAAGGGGTATTGACCTCAGCCCCACGCCGTCGGAGCTGGACCTGGCTTGGGGGGCAGGCCCTGAGGCTGTGCAGCTGGGAGAAGCCTGGCCTGAAAATGCAGCCAGCTGCAGACCTGCCAATACTTCCCTCCTCACAGCCTAACTCTTCCCTCCCTTATGTCCTTCTAGCCCTGGCCTTCTGTCATGGCTTCAACCTGGACACAGAAAACACCATGACCTTCCGAGAGAATGCGAGGGGTTTCGGGCAGAGTGTGGTCCAGTTTGAGGGATCCCGGTAAGAGAAGACCCTCTGAAGACACCCCTCATTCCTACCCTTTTGCTCCAGGGCTGAACAACCTTCAGAAATGCCAATTTTCTTGATTTTACTTTTTTGAATCGGGAATAAACGCCCAAAGGCACTGTCAGTGAGTGGCCTCCAGTTCACAGGGACCCTCAGGGAGTGAGGAGCCTCATCTTTTTCCCTTTCAGCGGCTGGTGGGCTGGAACCTCCCACCTTGCAGTTCAGCAGCGCAGCCCTAACCCACAGGCTACCCGAGCTCTGGGCATAAGAAAACAGGCTTCTAAAGGTAAAAGATGAGCATGGGGGATGAGGGTTCAGCGTCTTCCCCACCTTCTCTTCCATGGGGACAAACAGTCGTCCGGGGACTGCTGGCTGCTATTACAAAGGCACTTTTTATCAGACATGACCCTTCCTGTTCGTTACTCATTGTCTGGGGCTATTTCTGAGCTGTAGCGGCTGAACTGAGAAGCTGTGACAGATGGTCTTGTCTGCAAAGCCTAAAATAGTTGCTGTCTGGCCATTAACAAAAAAAAAAGTGTGCTGACCTCTGCTGCATGCTTCGTCTTGCTCTCTCCCCATCTCCCCCTGTTCTCCTCTTCTTAACGGGATGGGGTGCTTCTGCCAGATAAATATACAGAGCTCTTCCTCTTGATCTGCATACCACCCTGACAGGGGTGTACGGCAATAAACATCGATGGGACATGAAGTCTTTTCTTTAAAAAAAAAACCTTTTCTTGGGCTGAGCCCCGGTGGTGCAGTGGTTGTGTGCGGGACTGCAGCCCACAGGGTTGGTGGTTCGAATCCAGCAGCAGCTCTCCGGGAGCAAGACTGAGCTTCCTGCTCCCACCAGGGCAGTGATGCCACACCCCCGCAAAAAAAAATCTTTTCTTAATCAATCTTTCAATTCTTTCCAAACTTGGCATGCATAAAAATAGGATTTTGACAGTTATTCCGGACGAGCCTGCATCCATACAGGACATTCATGAAAATGACTTCCCTTCCACCCGAAAACCCTAGTGTGTCATCCAGCATCGATGTTTGAAAACTGCCTCCCTGAGGAGTGGTGGCTGTCTCTTTTTGAACGGGGTCTAATTCACATAGGACTGACTTCCCGCCACTCAGGGATGTGAAAATGCCTGCTTCAGGGTCTGTTCGGACAGTCACAAAGTGGCTCAACCATCACCACGATCTGGTTTCGGAAACGTGTTCTCTCCCCAAACTGAACTCCATTAAGCAATCACCCTTCCTTCTCCTCCTCCCCTCGCCCCCCAGGTCTCCAGGCAACCATGAGTCTATTTCTGTCCCTGTAAATGGGTCTATTCTGGTCGTGTTCTCTCTTTCTCTCTCTGTTAAATGACTCTTTATTGAATTTTAAAATGTAATATTAAAAAAAATCACACATTTAAATCCACTAATAAGCACCCTGTAGCCTCTTTTACAACTACATTAAGTGCTTACCTAATATCTTGCAAACGTTGACACTTTGAATTTCCTCAGAATCCAACAAGATGAATATATACATATCTATTTCAAGGATCAGAGAAATGGAAAGTCTTTACTATTACTATTTTTAAATCATTTTACTGGGGGCCTATACAAATCTCATCACAATACATACCTACACCCATTATATGCAAAGCACATTTGTACACTTGTTGCCATCATCATTCTCACTACATTTTCTTTCCATTTAAGCCCCTGATATCAGCATTCATATTTTTCCTCCCTCTCTGCTCCCCCAACTCCCATGAACCCTCAACAATTTATAAATTATTATTATTATCTTGTCATTTCCTATAATGTCCTATGTCTCCTTTCACCCAGTTCTCTGCTGTCCACACCCCAGGGAGAAGGCCAGATGTAGATCCTTGTAATCAATTTCCCCTTTCTACCTCCCCCTCCCTCCACCCTCCTGGTTTCACCACTGGTCATGAAGGGATCATCTGTCCCAGATTCCCCATGTTTCCAGCTACTATCTGTACCAGTGCACATCCTCTGGTCTAGCTGCATTTGTAAGGTAGAATTGGGATCATGATAGTCGGGGGTGGGGGGGAGAAGGAAGCATGTAAGAACTAGAGGAAAGTTGCATATTTCATTGTTGCTACACTGTATCCTGACTGGCTTGTCTCCTCCCTGCAACCCTTCTGTAAGGGGCTGTCACTTGACCTACAGCTGGACTTTGGGTCCCCATCTTGTACTCCTCCTCATCTATAATGGCATAATTTATTGATGCCCGATACCTGATCCCTTCCACATCTCGTGGTCACACAGGCTGCTGTGCTTCTTCCATGTGGACTTTGTTGCTTCAGAGCTAGATGGCTACTTGTTCACCCTCAAGCCTTTAAGACCCCAGACGCTATATTTTTTGACAGCCAGGGGCACCATCAGCTTTCTTCACCACATTTGCTTATGCACACATTTGTCTTCAGCGATCAAATCAGGAAGGGGGGCATGCAAGGATATGATTTTTAGTTCTTTGAAGCCTGATAACTGATCCCCTTGGCACCTCATGGTCACACAGGCTGGTGTGCTTCTTCCATGTGGCGGTTTTATCGCTTCTGACATGGATAGCCGCTTGTTTACTTTCAAACCTTGAAGACCCCAGGCGCAATTTCTTTTGATAACCAGGTACCGTCAGCTCAGAAAATGGAAATTTGTAGCAAAAGTCAAACATCTAGTCTCAGGATTTGAACTCAAGACCTTCTGAAGTACCTTGACACACACTTTCCAATGTTCTGTCTTCTCTGACAAGGATTCTGAAAAGAAGACACAAAATGACCCAACAGCATATTTCTGCAATAAGACAGTGATGGCAGAACAGTTTAGAATGGACTGGTTAGTCAACTTATTAGAATCCTATTGGCAATAGAACTTTTTTTGGGGGGAGGGCATCACTGCCCTGGTGGGAGTAGGAGGCCCAGCCTAGCTCCTGGAGAGCTGCTGCTGGATTTGAACCACCAACCCTGTGGGCTGCAGTCCCGCACACAACCACTACGCCACTGGGGCTTAGCCAGTAATAGAATTTTTAATAGATTTCTTTTTGTTTTTCAATTAAATGTAATTTTATCGGGGGCTCACGTTCTGTCAATGCAATCAGACACCCCGTGGTTTTCCTCTTTCACTGAGCATAAAGTCTTCAAATTCAGTTCACGTATCGGGATGTTCTCCCTTCCCTTTGATGGTCCGGTCATATTCAATGGTTGGGGCACACCCCCTTTGTGCCTATCCATTCATGGGCTGACGGACCGTCCTGTCCACGCGTCCACATTCTAGCTAGTCTGGTCGTTATGCACAACTTTTTGGATCTGAATCCTTATCTTATGTTTGAAGGGCACATACCTAGGAATGCAATTGTTGGACCCTATGGCAAGCCATGTATTAAAATTTTGAAGAAAGGTCAAACTCTCCCCTTCCCCCCCCCCCACTCCCCCAGCAGCTGCACCCTGTAGATGGGTGAGGGCTTGGGTTTTTTCACATCCTTGCCAATCCTTGTTGTTTTTCTTCATGTTGAAAGTCTGGCCGTCCTTGGGGGTGTGAAGTGGCTTCTCTGTGGTTTTGACTAGCTTCTCCCTGGTAGCTAAGGAGCTTGGAAAAAACCTCTTGTTTGCCTTTGGCCATGGGGGCATCCGACTTTTGTCTTCCAAGTCCTGTGCCCATTTCTTCATCGGGCTGGCGGAACCATTTTTGCTGATGGGTTGACTGAATTCTCGCCATCGTTTGCGTCCCAGACCCTGAATGGAAAGATTGTGGGAAACGAGTTTTTTCCTGCGTGTGTTTTTCCTGCGTTCAGAAAAGGCTCCTTTGACACCTGAATCTATCCCTCTGATGAAGCCCCATTTCTCTTTTGCGGTGGTTGCTGGTGCTTTCGTCACACCTGAGAGTCTGTTGTCAAATTTAGATCTTGAAGATTTACCCTCCGTGTTTCCATCTAAGCGCTTTGTCGTTCTTAGCTCTGAAACGTAGGCCTGTGACCCCTTGTGAGGGCATTTTGGGTGCATGGTGTCAGGCAAGGGTCCCACTGCATCCTTTTCGATAAGATCGTAGGGTGCCTTGGATGAAGGGTCAGGCAACACGCCAGACTCCCGTCCAAGTGGTTCTGTTCCCGTGGTCTCAGTCTCTGTAATGCGTGAGCCTTCCTTTGTGTACGCTTCTGGTTGTTGTGTGTCCCTTCATGCCATGTCCCGAACCCTTCCATTAATTGGGCTTGCCCTTCCCCCTTTGCCCACTCCTCTTCCCTCCCTCTTCCTGCCTTCTGAGCATTGTTTCTGGGTAAATGATTCCCTTTAGGCTCTCCTACGATTGAGCTGTCCTGAGCAGCACATTCTTCATAGGTGTTGTGTTCACTTTCCGGGTCTGTCTATTGTTTGGCTCAAAGGTGAGCTCCGTGAACAGGTTTTATTCCAAATCTGAAGGGTGTCTCAGGGGTCCATCAGTCTTTACTGGACCAGTATGTCTGGTCTTTTTTTTTTTTTTTGAATTATTTTCAATTCTGTTCTGTATTTCCACCCCCCACCCCCCTCCTCCCTCCAGGGCCTTTTCCTGTGATCTCCATCAGGATGATTTACAACGGAAGCTGGGCACCATCTGGTTCTTCTGCTCTCAGGGTAGTGGAGTTTATAGTTTCTGTGGATCATTAGTCTGTGGGACGAGTTTCTTCTTCAAGTCTATGGCTTTCTTCATTCTTTGCTCTGGACAGAAAGAGACTAATATTTATATCTTAGCTAGGCATTCGTAAGGTTTTTTTCCCCCTAAATTGTGATTTGGGCCAAAGCGTATAGTGCAAATTGGTTTTCCATGAAAGAATTCATGCATGTTTTGTTTCATAACCTTGATTGCAGCCCCAGCAGTGCAACAGCACTTTCCCCACCTCCCTCCTGTGTTTACACGTGTCCATTTCTGTCCTTCACTTACTGTTTTCTTGAGCTTTATCCCTGGGAAAGCCTTCCCTTTGGATTACACGTGAGTATTCTAAGGCAGGTGCATTTCGTTGATGTCATCGTTTAGCCCATGATTTGGCTACAAGCTAAACCAGGTGTGTTAGTCCAGGTAGCGTAGAGAAACAAATCCAGAAACACTCATGTGTTTTAGAGAGAACTTTATATGAAAGAGCAATTATATATTGCGAACACATGTCAACTCAGACTAGATTAAGTCCATAAGTCCAATATTAGCCCATATGCTCGATACCAGTGTATAATTTCCTCTTCAGGTTCACACAACACAAGCAATGGCTCTGAGTGCAGGGAGATCACAGGCCGGTGGGTGGAGAGTCTTGTGGATCCAGTGATGGTGGAAGCATCTGAGTGCTGGTGTGGGTCTTTACGTGGCTCCTCCAGCTCCAGCGCTGTGACTCCATCAGGGTCTCCAGGTGACTTATCAGCAGGAATGCTTCTCAGGAAGATGAAGCAGAGAGCGTCTCTGTGCAGCCCACCGCCAGAGAACAATTTATCTCCTTAGTGTCTCCAAAGGAGGCCATCAAGCTGCCACCTGATTGCCAGGCTACCCTCCACCCCGCCACTCTTGATAGTCTCCAGTTGACAACAGATTATGTAACCATCGCACCATGGTTTCAGGCTTGAAGGGTGTCCAAGGGTCATCGTCTTGGGGAGTTCCACTCCTCTCTTCCAGACCAGTAAGCGTGGTGGCTGCAAAAACCATTCCAGTTGCTTGCCACCCAGCAAAGTAGAATGTGGAGCCATTATCTCGATGGGGCATCTTAAACCAATTGAACTAGACGTCCTTTGAGACGATGAGCCTAAGCCCCGAAACCTGGTGACCAAGTCCCTCCAAGTGCTTGGCGAGAGCTAAGAACTTTGCGGAACTTGGTCCACTAGAGGCTAGGTTATACACCTGCAGCCCAGATACGTACATATTTGTGGTCTCTGCACCCAGGTCCACAGAGATGTTGGGTGCTGGCTGCCCTGGAGTCGATTCTGACCACAGCGCTCCTACGCCTTCTTCACCATCGGCCCTAGACGTGAGCCCCTTGTTGCAGCGCTGCCTCCATCAGTCTCCTTGAGGGCCTTCCTCTTTTTCACTGCCCCTCTGTCCTGTAGAATTACCCATGGCCAAAACTATCTGTGCCTGCGGCTTACTCGCTGCTCACACCAGCCCGTGCTGTCTGCCCCTCCACTTATCAATTACAGTTTGTCGCTACCGTTATGGCAGGACTTTGTACCAAGGATTAATTTTTGGCTTAAGGTTTAAGGAGTATCTCGGGGCAATCATCGTGGAGAATTCTCCAAACTCAATTAATACTCTTATTAATTAATTAATTATTTAATTAATTAATTATTAATTAACTCTAATTAATTAATTATTTTTTTTGGGGGGTGGGGGTGGGGTTGTTTTTTTTCTTAAAGGAATTTAAGGTTCTGCCCCATCTTTTTCTGCCAGGGACCATTGTGGCCTGAGGAACCTGATTGGTAGGCGTCATCAGTATCATCTCGTTCTGCTCTCAGGATGCACAAAGCCCTGGTTTTGCAGATTGTTTGTCCTCTAGACCAGTTTCTTCTCCCAGTCTTGGGTTTTCTTTTCCCTCCTTTGCTCCGGATGATGACAGACCCAGAGTTTTCTCTCTCGTCTCATTCTTGGCAGGTTGATTTCCAGTTGTTTCAGCACCATTTGTTGAAAGGAGTATTGGGGGGGGGGTGCATTGAGGGACCTTGGCCCTCTTGTTGAAAAATCGACCCTAGGTGTAGGGGCTTTGTTTCTGGACTCTAGTTTCTTTGACTTGATTGATTTTTGTGCCTATCCTTATACCAACACCACACTCTTTCAATCAGTGTAATTTTGGAAGTTTTGAAATAGGAAAATGTGAGCCATTCACACTGGTTCTATTCCCCCCCCTCCCCTAGAGTGTTTTGGCTTCTTGGGGTCCCTTGAAAATTCACCTGAATTTTAAGAATTGCTTTTCCTTTCTACGAGAAGGGCAGTTGGGATTCTTATTATAATGAAAATGTGTACTTCTATCTTTATGAATGATGCATTTCCTTTTCTGGGAATTTATTTTTTCTTGCCACTGAATTTTCTATTGGGGTATTGCTTCTTTGATCGATTGATTTTTTATTGTATGTCATTCACTCATTGCCAAGGGAGAGAGTTAAAGAGTATCATAGCAACCCTGCAGGACAGGGTCGAACTTCCCCTGCGAGCTTCTAAAGCTGTAACTCTTGATGGGAATAGAAAGAGC
>PVJH01028206.1:0-27613 GCA_004026705.1 Nesogale talazaci
CACAGGAAGACTGAGTAACTTGCCCAAAGTCACCCAGCTGGTTAATGGCAGACCTAGGATTTAAATTCTCATCGTGCTGCTCTACTATTCTCAGCACTAGCTTCTACACCAGATTGCTATTTAGATGGTGTTCGTGCCATTGAGAAATACACTTTAAGGATAGACTTATACTTCACACTGGAAAGGGAGGTTAGATGTAAGGAAATGTTTCTAGAAATTGAAAAGCCTTGGTGGGCCTTAAATGGAGACTAGGGCCTTATCCTTCTGAGTGAGGCATTGAGCTGGATGATGCGCTGTGTCAAGGTTATTTCTAATTCTATGACATAAAATATTCCTTCTAAAATAAATGCCACTTATTGGTCCCTCTTGGAAATCTTAGAGCACCCTTGTATTCAGAGCATTCTTGTCTTTTCATTTTCCGTTACATTTGCTAAAAATTGTGTAATGTGTTCCTTGCGCATTCCATTGTACTAGACCAGAATGGAAAATTAATATGTATTTTTTCCCTTCCTTTTCCCTTTCCCTTCCTTTTTGAAACCTAAAAAGACCAAGAGATCTCTAGTTCTGAAACCATCTAAATACAGCACCGTACCAAATCTGAATTGGGTGGGTAATAATAAATTATGATATTCTAAAGTAAGTGAAACACAGACTTTCTAACTTTGCTTCTTCTGTTTAAAAAATTATATTTAAAGCTATCGCTCTAAATTATGAGGCATTTGAGAGAAAAATATAATTTCCTAAGAGGCAGAAACTGTGTAAAGTTGATTGTTCTTGAAAAAAAAAGCATAGCTATAAAGAATTTTATAATTAATTTAAAGTACTTTCATTCAGTAATTTCAGTACTTCACAAATATTTAAACTGGCAAATGTAGTTTCCTCCTGTGCTGTAGAAGGAAAAAGGACAAAATTGCCATAGGATCTCTGCTTACATGTCATCTCTTCCCCATTGTTGCATGCTTTAATTTTCTTAATGGGTGCTACCATCATAAAATAAATATGTATGCATAGCTCATGTTTTTATTTTGTTTATCATCTGATTCCTGTCAGTAGACTGTAAGCTCCATGAGGGCAGGGAGATTTTTGTGCATTTTGTTCAATGCAGTAGGGTCATTGCCTAAGGAGCCCTGGTAGTGTGGTTGTTTAAACATTGGGCTATTAACAGCAAGATCAGTGGTTCAAATCCTCTAGCCATGCTGTGGGAGAAAGATGAGGCTGCTTCCTCCCATAAAGGCTTACAGTCTTAGAAACCTGCAGGACCAGACATACTCTGTCCTCACAGGGTCACTGTGAGTTGGAATCGACGGGATAAGAGGGCATTTGGACTTTTAAAATTTGGTATCTTCCATGTCTAGAATCTATCTGCTAGTCGTTACACCAGAGGTTCTCAACCTTCCTCAGGCCGCGACCCTTTCATACAGTTCCTCCTGGGGTGGTGACCCCCAACCATAAAATTAATCTTGCTACTTCATCACTGTCATTTAGCGACTGCTATACATCGGGTGACCCCTGTGAAAGGGTTGTTTGAACCCCAAAGGGGTCGCGACCCACAGGTTGAAAACCGCGGGGTTGCATGTTGGACTGCTAACCACAAGGTCACTTGTTCAAAACCACTCCGAGGGACAAAAACAGGGCTTCCTACTTCCGTGAAGAGTTACCATCTGAGCAATGCACAGGGCAGTCCTGCCCTGTCCTGTGGGGTCATTATGACTCAGGATTGAGTTGACAGCAGTGAACTTGGTTTGGGTTTTGGAGGTATTTGAATATCATTTGTTGAACAAATGAATGCAAAGGGACAACAACAAGCCCTTTGGGGCACGTCTCCGCAAATGTTAAGCATGATGACTACTTATTGAATGCATCCTTAGCCTACCTTTCGATCACACTGACCTATGAGGACTGGTGTCAGTATTATGCTCATCTTCCAGATGTTATCAGGGAGAAAAGTACCCAAGATCTTGCAGAAGTCATATAGTAGAAATCCGTTCCAACATCGCTGGAGCTGTTGGCATATCTTGACTCAGAGTGGCCCACTGACAACAGAACACAACGTTCCCAGGTCCTGGGTCCTCTTCACAACAAGGGCTTTCTTCTTTACCAAGCAGGATGTCCACTCCAGGGATGGTGACATGCTGATTGTGCTGTCTTCGCGTCTAAGCAACATTCTGTGGAATGTGGAAATGACGGCTGAAAGTCACAGAATTTCTTTGTTCTAGTGGCTCTTATGTACCAACAGAATGAAACACGGCCTGGTTCTCACAGCCATCCCTGCACTGGAGTCCATCCATCTTCTGAAGGGTCTTCCTCTTTCCTGCTTCACCGAGCATGATGTCCTTCTCGGGGAAGGTCCCTCCGGACAAGATGCTGAAAGTATGCAGGATGAATTCTTGTCATCTTCACTTGTTGGGGGAGTCTGGCTCTACAATGTCCAAGACAGATTTCTTCATTCTCCTGACAGGGAAAAAAACAAGATTATCGTGTAGCTGGGAAAAATGTCAAATTAATGATGGTGGTCATACATACCCATTTGATTGGATGGTTAAATTTTATGCCCCGTAAATGATCTCTCAATAGCATGGTTTCCAGAGTAAAAGAAATGACAGAATACTTGGTAATATGAAAAGATAATGAGTCCATGAAAGACCTAACAATAAGGATGAACTGAGAGGGCTTTATGGTCAGCAAGAATAGTCAAGTACAAAAGGACAAATATATGAAACTGTTATTATAAAAAGCCAAGAATAGACAGGTTTTCACATGGAAAGAAGCATTCTTTCATGGCTACCAGAGATGAGAGGGGAAGTGAGGGGGAGGGAGTCCCAGCCACATGACAGACAAGTGTGTGCTGGGGGGAAAGGGAAGATAAAAGGGAGGTTCGGACACATGGTGGAGACAAGGGAAGACACTGGCGGGTTTGAGCGAGTTAAAGATAACAGAGCCAAATACTGTTAGATACAGAATCATGCCATAGTGCAGATCTGTGAGTAGCTACTTGGCTAGACAGCTGGCTGAGTATATAGATGGGAGAGAGAGTGTGGGGTATAGCCATAACAAGCTATAGGTTCAACAGAGGATATTTTTATATGTGCATTTAGTGTTGCTGCAAATATCCTTGTGAATGTGGTGGAGCAGACAGGGAATAAAGTTATGAAAACTTAGACACAACCAAACACCCCCAGGACACAAGTTGTTGACCCTAGGGATCAGGACTATTGTCTCAGGGGACACCAACGTCGATTGACATAATGTAGTCTACATCCTACAATGGTGCGAATCGATGGGGTCTTAAAAGCTGGTAAGCATCCATCTAAGGGTCAGCTATGGGTCTCTCTCCATCCAAAGGAAAGCAGAGAGATGAAAAAGGAAGGGAAAAGCCCCATGGATTAAGGCACCGTGCAGACACCAGTCTTCCCAGTCCCGAGACTCCCGAGAACTGCATTGTGGGTCTTTTAGGTGCCATCCAGCCAGTTCGGATGCACAGCCACCTTGTGCATGCGGCCCTGCACCCTCCTTGCAATGGATCCTAGGCCTGAGCCCATGATGCAGCCACTCTGTCAACCCATCTTGTCAAGGGCCTTCTCCTTTTTCAACACTCCTCCACATTACCAAACATGATGGCCTTCTCCGGGGACTGGTCTCTCCTGACAATATGCCAAAGTCTTGCCATCCTTGCCTCTAAGGATCACTCTGGTCTTATTTCTTCCAACACAGATCAGTCTGTCCTTTTTGTAGTCCATGGTTCTCTCTCTAATATATATATCTCGCTACCACCACTATTTGAATGCAGCTATTCTTCAGTCGTCCTTATTCAATGTCCAACTTTCACATGCATATGACGCAATGGAGAATACTATGGCTTGGATCAGGTGCACTGCAGTTTCAGAGTAACATCTTTGTTCTTCAATGCCCTAAACAGGTCTTGTTCATCAAATTTACGTAACACAATGCGTCTTGTGATCTCTTGCCTACTGCTTCTGTGAGCATTGATTGTGAATTCAAACCAAGACAAAATTCTTGACCACCTCAACCTTTGCTCCATGGATCATGATATTACCTATTGGTCCAGTTGAGGGCAGTGGGTTTGGTTTGGGGTTTTGACTTACTTCACAATGTCACCTGACCCTGTATGTGGGATGAGGGGAGGATGGAGGCTGGATCCACACCACTGCAGCAATGTAAAATCCGAGAAAGCAATGTCAATGGGCACAATGACGGCATCGTGGGAGGGACCGCTGGGGAAAAGGATCCGCAGGTGGTCTCAACATCCTTGTCGAAGGGATTAAACTGGCATTCACATGACGTGAAATAAACCATGTGAAAGTGAAGGCAGAGATGGTATTGGGTACATAGCTCATGTAATCGTCTATTTTGATGATCGTCTACAAATCAGACTTGTGGCCACTCTGCCGGGAGCAAGTCAGTGGGCACCATTTTTTCCAACCATTTGCTCACTTCCTGTCATTGGACCACGCTTTGGACATTCCTACAATATTTCAAGCATTTATATCCTGCTCTTGCACACTCAGTAGACTATGTAAACCAACTTTTTTTTTTGGGGGGGGGCATCACTTCCTCTGGTGGTCGTGGGCGCTACCCAGTGCTGCTCCTGAGAGCCACCGCTGGATTTGAACCCCCAAGCCCGCCGGCCGCAGTCTCGCACTCAACCACTTACGCCACCGGGGGCTCGGCCCTGTAAACCTAACTTTTATACGCCCAGGGAAAGCGAAACATTCATGTGACTCACTGAATTGCCATATGTGCTTGATCATGGTCTGGAACCCAAAGCGCAGTTTTCCCGGGGTCTGCCTGCGTCCTCCGTGCTGGGCAGCCTCCACCGCCAGCTAGACCCCGAACCTCAAAGTAAACGCGGAGTCTTCCCGACTGCCCCCTGCCCCTGACCACCCCCAAGACGCTTGCTGTCTCGATGGATTTATTTTATTCTGAATATTCCATGAGATGTCACCTTTTGCTACGTTTGTTACAGTATGTGATCTTTTGCGCTTTTTCCCTTAGCGAGTTCAGTGGTGGCTGCCCACGTTGCAGCATCAGCACCAGCGTTCGCTGATTCATTCTCCTATGGATGCCTACTGATGATCTGCTGTCGTTCGCTTGAATACCTACTGAGGAGGGAAATGGCCCTTAGGGTCATTTTTAGGTTTCTTTTTTTGACCAAACTATACGATTTTCCACTGGAGAGAGCCCCATTTTTCATTTCCACCAGCAGTGTCTGAGAGTTCCAATTTCTTCACAGGCTCAAGAACACTTATTGTATTTATTGATGGGGGTGGGTTATTATGGTTATCCTCGTAAAGTGGTATCTCACTCTGGTCTTGATGTGAATTTCTCTAATGATTCCTGACCTCGGGCACCCTTTCAGGTGCTGGCTGGCCATCTGGGTATCTATTTTCCTAATGTTTCACAGAAGCTATTATTGTATTTTGTCAGTGTTGAGGATTTACATAGCAAAACATGCCCCTTTTGACAGTTTCTTTACAACCATTTAGTGATTTGATTATATTCTCTGAGTTAGGCAACCTGTCTCACTCTCCTTTTCCAGATTGTTCTTGCCCTATTCACATAGATGTCCTGTTCCCGAGACTTTCCATGGAATCTCTCAAGTGAGTGTTGTCAAACTGGTCTGAGAGAGACAGTTCTGACAGGGGCATAAAGCTCAAGGGCAGGCATTCTTTACCAGTTAAGCTAACCTATTATTGGATTTTAAGAAGACTTCTGGACAGTGCTCAATTATCCAATATGCAAAACAAACACAGCCTTATTTGTATTTCCCTCCAAAACTGTAGTGGACAATTTCACATGGTTTTTTCCCCATGTTTTTGATGGGTAAGTCAGCATATATAAGCTAGTTCTTACTTTGCTTATTGTATAATCTGCTCCTTCTTGGGGGACTATTTTTGGTTTAAATTTTAAAGATTATCTGAGGGCAAACGCTTCAGGGACTCATCCAACCTTCATGGCTCCAGGAAGTCTAGAGTTCATGAGAATTTGAAATTCTATCCTGCATTTTTCATACAGATTAATTTTTGTTACTGTTGAGGTAAAGCTACATTTGCACTTTTGACTATTAATAAGCATATAACTCAGTGGCAGTACATATATTCCCCCTGTTGAGCAACCATCACCATGGTTTCCAAATTTTTCATCACCTCAAGGAGAAATTCTGTACACATTCACCGTGAACTCCTCATTCTTTCTCCGCCCACCCCTGCAGACCATCTACTGTTTCTCACGATGCTTTTGCCTACTCTAGAGAACGAACATGGTAAAGTCTACACTGGCTGCATCTACACTGGCTGCAAGGATGGACGTGAGCATGGGGTCAAGTGTGAGGACAGTGCAGGGCCGGGCAGTGCCTCCTTCTGTAGGGCGTACAGTGGTTATGGGTCAGCATGGATTCAACACAGAACAACAACAACAACAACAGTGGAGATTTAACCTAAGTGGGATCACTTTTGTCTTGGGCTTCCTTAGCAAAATGTTTTCGAGGTGCACTCATGTTGAAGCATGGATCAGAATTTCATTTCTGAAGGTCTGAATTTCATGGTGGCTGAGTATGATGCCACTTGTATTTTTCACACCCTTGCCTCTCCATTCACCTCCGTGCATCATGAGGAATGCTGCAGGGAACATTGGTCTATAACATCGAGTCCCTGCCTTCAAGTCTTCTGGACACACCCCAGGAGTGGAATTTCTGGGTTACGTGGTCATTCCATCTGGAACTTTCTGAGGAACTGCCAGATAATCTCATAGCAGCTGCAACATTTTTGTCACCCCCACCACCAACGCAATAAAAACTTGAAATCAGACTCATGCTATGGAGTCCACTCCAACGGGCAGCGATCCTAAAGGACAGGGCAGAAGTGTCCCTGAGGGTTTCTGACACTACTGTAATTCTTTGTGGTTGTAAAAGCCCTGTCTTTCTCCCAAGGATCACCTGGTGGTTTCAATCTGCTGACCTTGAGGCCAGCATAGGACTTCTCACTTCTCTCCATCGTTACCAAACCATGTTCATTTTCATTTAAAATTATACTAGCTATTCTAATGGATGTGGTTTGGTATGATAAATTACTTGTAATATACCAAGAGAAATGGGTGCTTTTTCCTGTGGATAGACAATTACATGTAAATTAACCAATAATGGACAAAATGGGCAGTACATCCTTTGTGAAGGGCACAATTCTATAACATACTAAACAATTATTTGAACTTGATTCGAATTATAGGCAAACAAATTCAACTTGAGGAGCATTCTGTAAAACAGTTGGACTGGATTCTTAAAGAAGAAAGTCAATGTTATGAAAGGTAAAACAAAGAAAAAAAAAGTCAGGGATTATTCCAGACCAAGCAAAATTGACAAGATCAACTTAAAGGCAATGCATGATTCTTGATTACATGATGGGATGTGGGAAAAAAAATCAGGTAAAGCAACATGTAAAAATATGAATATGACATATATTAGACAACAGTAGTGTATTAGTGTTAAAATTTCTAGGCATGAGAATGGAATTCTGATTATGTAGGAGTATATCTTTGTTCTTAGGATACACATATTGAAATATTTATGGATAAACGTTACCAATGTCTACAAAAATCTCAAATGCCTTACTAAAGCCAACACCCCCCATAAGCCCATCACCACCAGTACCACCATCACTGTTACTATCATAGTCATCACTACCGTCACCTCCTCCATCATGTGTTTATATGTAGATACACATTCATCGAAAGGGAATGTGGTGAGATGTTCAAAATTAGTGAATAGAGGTAAATATGGGTGTTCATTCTATTTTCTCACCCTCTCCAGTAGTGTTCATAATTTTGTCAATAAGTTTGATAAAGTAAAAAAGTTCTTCCAATAGTGTTTCTTTTCTGCTGGGCTTATTATCCTTAGAATAAGATGTCAGCTTTGTTAAATTAAGGATACAGTTGCCTAACTCAACTGGGGGCAAACGGTTAGGAAGTAAAGCTTTTACAACCACGGTCATCATGAGTTAAGTAAATAGGGGGACACTGCCGCAAACCTTTCTTCAAGATCATTATCCACTTAATTCGCATCTTTATTAGGTAACCGGGTCCGAATTTGGATCCTGGCTGGATAAACCGCTTAATTTCTCGCGGACTCTGCTGGCTGGCTTCTTCCTTGCCTGTAGGAATGGAAGGGCAGCTCGGAGTGGGATGGCTGTTGTAACCAGAGCAACACAGGGCAGGCTCGTGGAAATGGGCTTCAGTTCAGGTGGAAAAGCTTCGCCCTCCTTTCAATGCTTCCCTGGTCTTTTCCTTCACTAAAACCGCACACGCCCCCCCGGGGGGAAGGATAAAGCGCGGCATGCAATGACTTCTCCAAGGTCACCCGGCCAGGGAAGCGCCCGGGCTTTCCAGCCCGAGGTCCGGCGCCCTGTGCATGCCCGCCGGAGAGCAGCCGGGGCGCCGATGGGGACGCCGGGATGTAGAGGAGCCCAGGGGGAGAAGAGGCCGCGGGAGGAGAGGTGGTGTGAGACCCGCGGCGGCGCCGGCCATGGAAGGTCGCTCGGCGCAGCGGGCAGCGCGACCCGCCGGGGTGCGCAGGCGACGGGCAGGGGCCGGCGAGGGAGGGTCGCGCGGGCCAAGTGCCCCGTTGCGGTCGCCCGGGCGCAGGAGGAGAGGCCCGGGCTGCGGGGGGAGGCGGGGCGCGGGGGGGCCCCTGGGCGCAGGTGGGTGCGGGGCGCGCCGAAGGCCGCGGCGGTGGGGGGGTCCCGGACCCCAAGGGCGGATGGGGGCGGGGCGCGGCCGGCCGGAGGCGGGTCTGGCCGGCCCCCCGCGGGAGCGGCGGCGGCGGCGGCGGCGGCGGCGGCGCAGGCGCGGTTCCCGTCTCCTCCCGGGCGGCGGAGCGAGGGAGGCTGCAGCCGGGCTCGCCTCGGCTCCCGCGTCGCCGCCGCCGAAGCCCCCACTCGCGGTCGGCCGCGGCGGGCGGGATGAGCTCCCGGAAAGGTGAGTGGCCCGCAGGCTCCCCCGGCCCCCGGCGCGAGGCCCCCGCCGCCCGACCGTTAATGTGTGGCTTCTCTTTCCCCCCAGTGCTGGCCATTCAGGCCCGAAAGCGGAGGCCGAAAAGAGAGAAACATCCGAAAAAGTGAGTCCACGCGGCGCTCGGCCTCCCCCCCCCCCCCGGCCCTGGCCCCCGCCCCGGTGGGGGCCGCCCGCGGCTGCGCGGCGGAAAGTTGCCCGCGTCCCCCAGGGCCGTCGGCGGGGCGGGCCGTCCCCAGGACGCCGGCGCCCGGGCTCCTGCGCGCCCCGCGGGCGGCCCGGGGGGAGGGGCGGCGGGGGAGGGGCGCGCGCTGCCCGCGTCGCGCTGGCCGCCGCGCACCCCGGGCCGGGGCCTCTGAGCGGCCCCCGGGCCCGGGCCGGCGGGGGGGGCGGCGGGCCGGCCGGCGCGCGTGCGTGCGCACCCCCGGCGCGCCGAGCCGGCCCGCGGTCCGGGGCGCGGACCCTCCCGGGCGGGGCGCCCACCTGGGCGCGCGGCGCGGCCGAGGGGAGGAGAGCGCGCGCGGGACCCCGCGCCTGGCCGCCGCCGCGTCCTCTCGGGCCCCCGCCGTCCGGCCGCTGCCCGGCGCGGCGCGTCGAGTGGCTCGCCTGGGGCGTGTTCCTGGCGCGAGTTCAGCTCCCGCACCGGCGCGTCTGCTCGCTCGGGCTTCCCGTGGAAACTTTGTGCTCGGGGCCCAACGGGACGGCGCGGCGGCGGCGCCCGGGTCGCGGCGCGGCCGGCGGGGGGCGTGGAGATGGGAGGGGGGGACGCTGCGGTTCTCGGCGCGGCGCTCCTGCACCTCCCGTGCCGGGTCGATGGACCGGGAGGTGGGAGCGTGGGGGGGTGAGATGAAAACGGTCCAGGCAGCCGCCACCCCGCCACCTCCAGCCTGGCCCTGCAGCCGGGTTCGGGCGGCCGGTGCCAGAGAAGCCTTTCCTGGAGAGCTGCGCGGAGACTGCACAGCGCCGCCGCCGCCGCCTCTTCCTCTCTCGCTTTTGGATCTACCAGTGTGCGGCATCTTTCCCTTCCTCTGGATCTGTTGTGCTCCTCCTGCAGAGCAAGAAGTACCGGGGAGCAGGAAAACGGTCATTGGTGCTACTCTGATGTTCGAGGTGGCCATCCCTAAATAAACTGGCAAAGCATTTGTGGTCTCCTTTCGGGGCAGGGGTGGGGTGGGAGGAGTGGTCTACCAGGCCACTTGGCCTTAAGGTTTGGGCCACATGTTGGCCTTGATGGAGGTATTTCCTACCCGTTGGTGGCATTGGAGGAAACTGGCAAAGTCATTGTTAATGTGGTTCGTCCTGTGGCAGGATTTTGTTTATAGAAAACAGCGCAGCTCGAAAGTATTTGGAGAGTTTGACAAAATGTGCCTATCAACCTAAAAATTCCTTTCCCCAAAGCTGTTAGAATGAGAGAGTAGGATTTCCTATTTAAGATAGGAAGGAAATGGATATCAGATGCGATACAGGGGTTCAATATAAGACTTGAAGAAAATGGATATTCAATGTGAAAAGGGAGTGAGTTTTTGATAATAAAAAAATTAGTCCCTGCTGTTAAGTCAATCAAAAACATTAGATTTAGGATTTTCTTGAGCCCATAGGTAGAATTGTAGTGTCGTGGATCCTGAGTGAGTGCTGGCATTTAATCACAGTTTTCAGTTGGAAGCATTGATTTACAGTTCAGAGTCCGTTATGTACAGAAATGGGAAAGATAGTTGAAAATACGTGACCTTCATTTTATGGATGACCACGCGTGTGTACATATATACGTATACTTGTATGTATGCACATATTTAGAAAACCCTATTTTAGTGGGTGTTGCATGTTGTCATTTCGGAGCATGACTTTCCCAGTGACCCGGGGTCCTATGTTTGGGTGCTGCAGTTTGAAGGTATGTGGTATGCTTTTAAAAAAGTAGCATATGGGCTGAGCCCCGGCGGCGTAGTGGTTGTGCGTGGGACTGCGGCCCACTGGGACGGAGGTTCAATTCCAGCAGTGGGGCTGGGCCTCCTACTCGCACCACCGGAGAGCAGTGATGCTCCCCACCCTTCCCCCCCAAAAAAGAGTAGTGTATATCCACAGTATTCAACTTTAACTCACACAGGTTAATGTAGAAATTTTCTTCATTGTGTTTTATGTGCAGGTGCTAAGATTGAAGGGAAAAGAGGAGCTTCTATTTCTGTTGAGTTGGGGAAGCACTGTGGAGGACAGACAGATGTCAAGTGGTGCCAAGGGGTAGGGCAGAAGAGGAACAGTCACACTGGGCACTGTGCCCAGCCCGGGTGGTTTGCTTTACTACATGCACTCACACCTGGTGACCACGCAGAGGTGATTCTGATTCTGATTCTCGGTGTACCGCACAGAACTGCTCTGCAGGCTCTTCACGGAGGTGACCTTTGCAGAAGCAGATCGTGGGGTCTGTCTTCTGAGGAGCCGCTGTAGGAATTTAGATTGGCAACCTTTGCAGTTGGCCCTTGGGAACTACCCCATGGCACCATTTATACCTGTGACAGCCCTGCCAGGTGGATGGGGGATATCAGTGTTTTACACCGGAGGATATGGGGGGGATCAACACGAAGCAGAAACTTGCCGGGCTCTGAAATGGAATCTAGGCATCTGGGACTCTGAACTCTCTTTAAGAGTAGACGTTTGAGCAGGAACTAGGAGTAGAATGAGATGGGTGTGTGGTAAAGGGACGGGTGAGGAAGGCATCCTCGAGGAGCCCCAAGGTCCCAGGTGTCTGCAGTGTACACAGGATGCTGGTGAGAGGCAAGGGTCAGGGGGAGTCGGGCTCGTGTCTGGGAATGGCAGGCTGGTTGCTGTTCTGAAGAGAGGTATGGGCCTGTGGAGACTGGAAGGCACCACAAGGGACCGCAGAACTCGCCTGTGTAGGAAGACATGGGATGTGGCCACTGGTTCTCCACCTGTGGGTCCCGACCCTGTGGGGGTTCCGGTGACCCTTTCACAGCGGTCGCCCGATTCATAGCAAAAGAAAACTCAGTTATGAAGTAGCGACAAAAGTAACTTTGTGGTGGTGGTGGGGGGGTCACCGCCATATGAGGCACTGTGTGGGTTGCAGCATGAGGAAGGTCGAGGACCACTGGTTTCGACTGTCGGTGGTGGTGGAGACAGGACACTTCAAGGTATTCCTCATTTGACAAACCTGACAGAGGTTCAGACTGTGCAGGGAGTTTGGATCGTGGTCTTCTGAGACCCAGTGATTAGTTTTATGATGAATTCCCCAGAGGAGGGAGAGGTCGAGTTTCACAGCATATCAGCAGAATAACGGGTAAAATGAACTGCTCCGGCTATGTGCTCCTGGCCTGATGTCATGTGATCCACATGTGTCATTAGCTACTTGCATGTGCAAACTGGCTCTTCATTCATTTCGTTTCCACTCAATTCTGTGAGCTTGTAGGAACTGAGCCAGGTGACTTGAGGCTACTTTTTCTTTTTGAAATTTGCATTGAATGTTCCTTGCTCACCCTTTTCAACTTGAACATTTAACACAATGTACCCGCTAAACTGAAGCACTTTTCATACTGTCCCTTAAAGTTGACATTTTCTGCCAAGTTAGCACAGTATGCAATATCTAAGGAATGCAGACATGCTTTTTTTCCCCCCACTTGAAGCAGTACACAAGTGCTGGCGATATATAGTCACATATAACCGTTCTCAGTTACATTCAGAAGATGGGTGAATCCAGAATTCCTGTGATCACCACATGGAGCACATTGTGTCAGTGTTGCAATAGTTTATTCCAGCTTGTTTCTTTGATCCTCTAAAACATCTCCACAACGGGACTTGCTGAGATGGATCCACAGGAAGGCTGGTGCCCAAGGTCTGCTCATCCTGCAGCCAGTCAGGTTTACTCTCTGCTCCCGAATGTAAAACTTCCAGCTGGTTGTCTGTGCCGGAGCTGGACTGGGTCAACGGCCAGGAGAAAGGGCGCAATGGTGTGGGCAGCCCCATCTTGCCAACCTGGTGCCCAGTTTACTTTTTTAGGATACCAGGATTTGTAATCATCAAGACTAAGATTACAATGTTTCTGCTGGAGGGTCTAGTTTGCTGAGTTTAATGGTGCTGTTTTGTACCAGGCAGCAAGGAGGGACTGCCAGTCAGTTATGCATCATAGATAGAAATGACATAGTTTGCCATAGATTTGGCCTCGTGACATGAGCACACTTAACTATGTTTAAAAAGTCTCTCTTTTTTTTTTTGCATGCAATGTTTCTTATTGAGGCATGTGTTACTCCGGGTAGACTAGAGAAATAAATTCATAAACACGCATATGGATATAAGGGAAAGGTTTATATGCAAGAGGAATGGAACATTGAGAAAGCATCCCAACCCAGTCCAAGGTCATAAATCTAACACTAGCCCATATGTCTGATACCAGTCTACAAAGTCCCCCTCTGACTCACGAAGCATGTTCAGTCAAAGAAGCATCCTGGCGCTGGCGGGGGTCTCCCTATGGCTCCTCACTTCCAGGGCTCAGGGTCCATCGACGTCATCCAGTGGCAGTAGAAGCAACTCAGCGCTGGCAGGGGTCTCCACATGGCTTCTCTAGTTTCTGAGGTCGGGGTCCATCAGGGTCAGGCCGTGTGGCTTCTCCTCTGGCTCCTTCAGTTCCTCAGCCGCTGCCATCTTGTCAGTGGTTCGTCTCCAAGAGAGAGTGAGTCAAGTCTCTTCTCCAATTGGGAAATGCTGCGAGACTTCCAGAATTCTCAGGAGAAAGCCATATCCACAGAGGTCTCACTGGCTACTCATTGGCTATTTCCAGATTGACAGGCCAGACTCCACCCCTATATCCCAATCATGAAATTGCCATCAAGTACATGACTGCCACAAGGCATAACTTATGCTGTATCATTTAGTCTGTTAAGTGTATAATTCAGTATTGTTTAGCATATTCATACAGGCGTGCAGCCATAACCTCCAGAGACAGAACATTCTCGTTACTCTGAAGGAGAATCCTGTGTGGGCAGTGTTCTTTCTGTGGCCTTCTGTATCTCACCCTGATGGCCACTGACCAGCTTTCTGAAGCAGTGGACGTGTTCATTCTGGACACCTCCCTTTAGTACACCTCCTTTTCATCACTTCCTGTACCTATAGTAGAGATGGTGCTTTCTATAAATGGAAGGTTTGCCGCCATCCTGCATCTTACGAGTCTATCCGCTCCATTTCCTCAACAGCATGGGCTCCCTTCATGTCTTTGCCACGTTTGGGGCACTCTCACAATGTTCCATGCCTTTTCAAAATGCTATTGGGGAAAAATGCGGTTGCATACTTAATAAAATATAACCAGGAAACCAAGCTTACTACTATCTAGTCTGATGGTTCTCAGCCTTCCTCATGCTGCGACACTTTTAATACAGTTCCTCATGGTGTGGTGACACCCCTCAGCATAAAATTATTTTCGTTGCTAGTTCATAACTGTAATTTTGCTCCTGTTATGAATCGGGTGACCCCTGTAAAAGGGTCGTTCAACCCCCAAAGGGGTCGAGACCCACAGGCTGAGAACTGCTGGATCTAGTAAAATCTGACCCAGTGTGACCGTATGGGGAAAAGTAGAATTGCCCCAGCAGGTCTCTGAGACTAAATCTTTATGGGAGTAGAAAGCCTCACCTTCCTTCCATGGAGTGACTGGTGAATTTGAACTGCTTGCTTTGCACAGCAGTCCCAATTTGTAATTCATTATGCCACCGGGGCTTCTTAATGGACTATATTCTAATGCAAACGTAACATCTATTTATTTATTTATTTGGGGGTGCATCACTGCCTCTGGTGGTCGTGGGCGTTGAACTGCCAAGCCCGTGGCCTGCAGTCCCGCGGCCTGCAGTCCCGCGGCCTGCAGTCCCGCACGCAACCACTTATGCCACTGGGGCTCAGCCCTGCAAATGTAACTTTTATATGCTTTGGGAAAGAAAGCAAAACAGAACACACTAAAAACAGAACCATCTGATATGCTTTATTGTGGCATTGCTTTTTTATGATCGTTGCCAAAACAAAACAAAAAATCTGAAATACCTCTGAAGTATGTCACCTTTTGCAGCTGACTTCTTTCACCGACCCTCAGTTTTCAGGGTTTATCCGTGTTGTAACTTGTATCACTATTTCATTCCTTTCATGGCCACATACATGTGTGGCCTCTGTGTGGATACCCCACATTTAATTTCCTCTTTTGTCTGTGGATAGATATTTTTTTATCAAATAAGTTTTTAAATTAAACCCTTATTTTTAGATAAGAGGTTGCAAAAATAACACAGTTTCCTTAGACCTTCACACTACTACCCTTTATAGTAATACAAGTATGTAAGTTTATAATTTAGTCAGCCTTTATCACATCTCTCATCTCTCTGAGGGTCCCTTGTGGTGTGGTGGTTGTACATCGAGCAGGTAGCTACAAGGTCCACAGTTTGAAACCACTAGCTGTTCCCTGGGAGAAAGACAAGGCTTTCTATTCCCATGAAGAGTTAGCCTCAGAAACCCACCAGGGCAGTTCTACTCTGCCTTATAGGGTCGTTTGGGTAAGAAGTGAGTGGCTCAGTGACCGTGAGTGGGGAGTTGCGGGATCGGGCTTGTTTCCTCCCCACAAAGAAATGCCCCTTGTCCTTCAGTAGTTACAGCCTCACCCCGGCCCTTGTCCCTGTCAAACACTGGTTCTATTCTCCATCACTGTAACTTCTTTACCACTGAGAGAGATAGAAAGGGAATTGCCCAGTAGGTAACAGTTTTGCGATTTACTCCACCCTCCTCCTCCCTAGCATGCTCGTCCTAGTTTGTATCAATTTATTCTGAGTCTTATTCCATTGTATAGTTATACAACATTTTATTCATTCACCTGTTTGAATAGTTCAAACTACATACCACATTTGAATAGTTCCTTAGAAATAAAGTTGCTGAACACTATTTGTGCACAAGTTTTGTATTAATGTAATAAACAGGATAGAAAGGGGGGACTTTAAAAAATCTGTTTTATATGATAATTTATGTAACAAAATAGGTTCTCATTTAACAAGTTGTATACACTTTGTTCCATGACATTTGTTACAGTGTGTCAATATGCTCACGATTACATTCTGTTTGTTTTGTTTCCATTGATGACTATCACTTCCTCCTCTACTTTTGGGTAAATGTTGATTATTTAAGGTCATATATTTGTTTGCTTAAGGGAGCACATTGCTTATTGGTGACACTTTATTTTGTGATCTGGTCTATTTTTTTGGGGGGAGGGGCATCACTGCCCTGTGGTGGTGGGAGTAGGAGGCCCAGCCTTTGCTCCTGTGGAGCTGCTGCTGGAATTGAACCTCCATGCCAGTGAGCCGCAGTCCCGCACACAACCACTACGCCACCAGGGCGCTCAGCCCCTTGTTTTTTGGGCATCACTGCCCTCTGGTGGGAGTGGGTGACCCAGCCTTGCTCCTGGAGAGCTTCTGCTGGATTTGAACCGTCAAGCCTGTGAGCCACAGTCCCGCACTCAACCACTACGCCACCAGGGTTCAGCCCAATCTGGTCTATTCTTATAGGAGCCTTAGAGGCATAGTGGTTATAAGTTGGACTGCTAACTGCAAGGTCAACAGTTCAAAACTGCCAGCCTCTCACTGGAAAGGTGAGGCTTTCTATTCCTGTGGGTTGCGATCAGTCTGGGTGAGGGGGTGGGGGAAACAACCCTTTCACAGGGGTCACCTGATTAATAACAGTAGCAAAATTCAGTTATGAAGTAGGAATGAAAATAATTTTATGATGGGGGTTGTCACCACTTGAGGAATTGTGAAGGTTGAGAACCACTGCCGGAAAGAGTTACCGTCTCAGAAACTCACAGGGGTAGTTTACCTGCCCTAGAGCGTCTCCATTGACTCATGGCAGTGAGTTTGGTTTTGCTTTGAGTCTATCCTTTGCCTGAAAGGTGACCTTCAGAAATAACTTCAGTTCCAAGCTCTACAGTTAGGTTAGGGCATTAGACGGGTGCGTTCCTCTGTCCTAGGTCCTCAAACCTGGCTACTTATTGGACTCAGCTGGGAATCTGGTGAAACTACAGATCCCTGGGCTGTCTTTGCAACCTAACCAATCAGACTCTTAGGATTCTTTTTTTTTTTTGGGGCATCACTGCTCTCTGGTGGTGGGAGTAGGAGGCCCAGCCCCACTGCTGGAATTGAACCTCCGTCCCTTGAGGGCTGAGCCCTGGTGGCATAGTGGTTGTGTGCAGGACTGCGGCCCACTGGGTTGGAGATTCAATTTCAGCTTCGGCTCCACAGGAGCAAAGGCTGGACCTTTTACTCCCACCACCAGAGGGTAGTGATGCCCCAAAAACAACAAAACAAAAAAAAAAGAATTTGAATTTGGCTCTGCACTTTTCTCCTATTTTCATTGAGACCTCCTATTGTGTCCCTAATCAAAATGGTGAGTAGTCTGTCCTGGAAGTTAGTATCTCTTCTGTATCTCTTCCTGCCCCTCCCCCCAAAGCGTAGGTGGGTTCTAACTGACACAGGAAAAGACAGGCTTGGGATTGGTGGCACTGGGCCTGTAATCACAGGTATGTGCCATTCCAGTATCGATCCCTCTTATTAGGTAAGACTCAGCCCTTTGTTGTTTGAACTCAGATTTGTTAGTCTATGATTTTGGAAGTAGATCACCTATTTTAATTTTTTTGCTACACCCCCCCTTTTTTTTTTAATAAGCACCATGCTTAACAGCTATGCAATTCAATATGACCAACACACATGAAGCAGATAGCATTGCTAGGCAATGTGTCACATATGGGGAAGACAAGGGCCACAGAGGCCGGTTCTTGTACATGGAGACTGTTAAGTCAATTGACTATTGTAGGATAGTGTGGTGAGTGTTGTTAAGCTTTTACCATGACTTCTTGCTTGATCATAACCAAAAGGATGAGAAACTGTTAGCATTATTTTATTTTATTTATTTATTTTAATTTTTTTTTTTTTAGGGCATCACTGCCCTGGTGGTGAGAGTAGGAGGCCCATCCTTTGCCCCTGTGGAGCTGGAATTGAGCCTCCATCCCAGTGGGCTGCAGTCACGTGCACAACCACTACGCCACCGGGGCTCAGCCCCAGCAGTATTTTAAAAATGAAATTTGTTTTGTCATGGTATAAAATTTAGCAGCATCAACTATAGTTCCATCCAGTATTGTAGCCCATTATCCTCCCAGACTTGTGTAATACTTCTTTATTTTTTGTTTGTTTGTTGACTTTCGGGGCATCACTGCCCTCTGGTGGTGGGAGTAGGAGGTCCAGCCTTGCTGCTGGATTTGAACCTCCAACCCAGTAGGCCGCAGACCCGCGCACAATCACTGTGCCACCGGGGCTCAGCCCACTTCCTCAGTTTTTTAAAAAAGATTGTGCTATGCCTTGTGTATGTGTTCTTAGTAAAGTACATAGAGTGCACTAATCTTAGGTGTGCAGTTTGATGATTTTTAGGTACTTTTCTAGTCCTGCCACCCCCACTCATGTCAGGATACAGAATCCTCCCTGTACCGCCTGCACTTCCTCAGGCCTCTAGAAGTGCTGCCTGATTTTGAACTTCTAGAAAGGGGATTAGAGAGCATATGCATTTGTTCATGGTTTCTTCCCAATCAGCACAGTATCTGAGATTTACCCAGGCTTTTTCCGGTAGTACTATCAGCTCATCTTTGTTCTTGCTTTATAGAATTCTGTGGACAGAATACAACACAACTTTACTTATCTACCCTTCTGTTGATGAGTACCCCCTCCTTCTGTTTTTGGCCATTATACATAAGATAATGGATAAAGTAAAACAATAATAAAAGTATGGGTAAGATAAAATAGCCTAATTAAAAAGTATGTGTGTCTTTGTGTGGGCAAGTTCACTTATTTATGTTATGGATATATTAGTGGAATCGGTGGGTCACAGAATGGCTATAATTGCAAAATACTCCCCCCCCCCCCATCTTTATTGTGAGACAGTTTTGGTTGAGCTATTTTATGTTCCTGGCTGCATGGTTTGCTCCACAGCGCTGCTCACACTTGATGGGGCCATTCTGTAACTTTAGCTCCTATGAGCCTCAGTTGCATTTTCCTGACGTGCCTAATGATGGGACACCTCACATGTGTTTTTTTTTTTTTTTTTTGCGTATTTGAATTTCAATTTTGTGAAGTATGGTACCCGTTTAAAGTCATTTGCCCATTTAAAAAAATACTGGCATGTAGGTGTTCAAGGTGCACTGGTGTGCGGGGGATTGTGTGCTGGGCTGCAAGATTGGCAAGTCAAAGCTACTAGCTGCTTCTCGGGGGAAGATGAGGCTTTCTGCCCCACAGGGATTTGCAGTTCTCCAACCCCGCTCTAAGGTTGCTCTGAGTCAGCGTAGACTCAGGGGCAGTGGGTTTGAGCTTCTTGCTATTTTTCAGAGCTCTGGTGGCTCAGTCGGGTTAACCTTGGACATGGACTCTCATTCAAATCCAGCGGCCTGCCATGGGAGACTGTTTGCTCTTCTAAAGATTTACAGTCCGAGAAACCCTAGACAGGGCCGTGAGGAGTTGGAATTAACTTGATGCCAGTGGGTTTGTCTTTTGGCATTGCTAATCAAAATAGGAACAAAACATTGAGCAGGTTTAGGGGAAAGGTAAGGATGACGTACACCAGGACTTCGAGGCCTCGGTGTGACTGCCGTTGGAGTTAATTGCGCAGGGTTTACCGCTGGAGCACGGGGACGAGCTCTGGTTGGATGTAACGTGCGACCTGTCAGGGGCAGCTGACGGTGGTAACCAGATGAAGGTGGCGGCTGTGAGAGAAGGAAGCACAGGTGGAGTTGATCCACAGGAGCCGTGAGAACAGGTGGAGGATCTGGAGAGAGTTGTTTCACAGAAACGGGGAATAAAGGAATAAAGCACTCCAAGTAGACTGTGGTCCGAGGGTTAGACTGCACCAAAGAGAAACCCCTAAAGGATTCGCGGGGACTGAGCAGCGCCGTTGCCTTGGACTCGGGCAGGTGCACAGTCAGTCGTTTGAGCCCACACTGGAGCAGCCTCTGTGCAGTGCTTGGAGACGGAGAGCAGTGTGAGGGCGACCTGTAACCGCCTGGGGCATACACTGTCGGTTACTACCTATCTGTCCCTAAGATCCGTTCTTGTTTTGTTTGGCAGTTTTTAATTTTGTTGTTGGTATGTATGTTTCAAAGGGAACGTTTCTGAGGGCATTGGCATCCTGATGTAGGAGTGCTTTGTACACCTGCCTCCGGCAGCTCTCTGTCCCTGGGCCGCATCTGAGCTGTGTGCGAAGCTCTGGGCCAGTAGTTATTTCTTTCATCCTGTCTATACAATTAGACATTTTGTTGCCTTCACCATTTCCAGTGACTTACTCTGTTGCTTTTTAAAGTGATTCTTTAAAAGGCTTGTGTACAGCATTAATGAGGTCACATTCTGAGGAATAAATTTGTTCCTTTTATTTTTATTATTTTTTTTTTTGGCATCACTGCCCTGGTGGTGGGAGTAGGAGGTCCAGCCCCACTGCTGGAATTGAACCTCCGTCCCAGTGGGCCGCAGTCCCGCGCACAACCACTACGCCACCGGGGCTCAGCCCAAATTTGCTTCCTTTTAAATTGATTCTGTTGGGTTGGATATAAGTGTCCTACATGAATATTGATTAAAATGATTTCAAGACTGTAAAACCAAGAACTTTGTCTTTCCTTCGTAAAAACTCACTTGGATTACAAAAAAAAAAAAAAAAAGAATTTAGGCTTTCTTCCCCAAATGTTTAATGACCGCCCCTCCCCCCCTCGTCCCCCCCTTCCTCAGCCTGACTTGTTCCTCTAGGACTGTCTTTTGCATGTCACACCGGTCATGTCTTCTCAGCATCTGCCATGCAACCTGCCCTTGGTTGCAGAGTCGAACTGATCCTTAGGGGTTTTCAAGGCTGTCACCTTTTGGAACCAAATCACAAATCCTGTCTTAGAAAGTGCCCCAGGATAGGTTTGAACTGCCAACTCGCTCTGCTGGTAGTCAATCACCTACCCATCTGTTCTGCCCAGGCACCTACTGCTCGCATTACTGTAATCCTGGATTGCTCACTTTGTTAGCTTCTTACTGTCTTGGAGATTCTACCCCCCACCATTATATTAGAAATGTGATCTGTGGCAGTGCACTCTTACCTTAGGAAGGCCGCCTTTTGTAAGGCCTAGAAGTTCAGGAGACCATCTTCTTTTGAGAGATAAATTTTATGAGAAGACCCTGATTTATTTTGAGGTCTATATTTGGATAGGACTGGGGTGCTGTCAGCTTGTGCACGTTGGAAACAGGACTGTCTCTCACTGAAGCTGAACATGAAGTGCAGGAACCCACACTCCTGGACCTAGGGATGGAGTGTGTGTGTGTGTGTGTGTGTGTGTGTGTGTGTGTGTTGAGTTTCATATGTGGGCCAGGACAAAGAGGAGGGGGGAAAAGATTGAACCCAGAAAGCAGAACTTAATTGAGATTGTGGAGTAGAGATAATCCTTAACTTCCTTGACCAGGTGCTTCCTGGGGATACCAGGTGCTCCCACTGTTCTGACAGCCATAGTTACACAGCGCAGCTAGTGTTTCTGTTTCTGATGCCACCTACCTATTGCAGTCACTGACAGGGAATTTAATTTTATTAGTGATTTTCATTTATTTTTGGAATATCTTGTTAAACTTTTCTTTTTTCCTTCTCAGTGAGTGGGTGGGGTGTTGGTGGTGGTGGTGCGTAATGTCTCATTCCTAAGACTGAACGCATCAGGAGGTTAGTCGACATTCATGCTGAAGCCGACAGCCTCTCAGAGAGGTCAGGCTGTGGATCTGGGGGCACACAGGGTGGTGAGGATTTTACAGAGCACCTCAGCCAGCAATTTCAGCCAATCTACATAGCAGCAGAACACTTTACAAATGCAATTTGCAGTGATTGCCCCCCCCCCAAGGCGATTTGATGTCGACGTGTGTTATTGATAAAGTGGGAAGCAGACCTTGTTCTGAGAGAGTTGGCAGGCAAGACTTGGCAAAAGGGCAAGACCTTGATTGCAGTGGCCTATCCTCTCCATGCCACCGTCGGCTCAGTGAGCTGGCACAGAGCCCCGTGTTCACCCCTGATCTCTGGAGCTGCTGGAAGACAAAGGCAGACACAGGAGCCCAGCTCTGCTGTGAAAGAAAAAGAAAAGAGAAAATTGAAATATATCCTCTTTCGCTGAATGAGAAAGACTTAAAAAAATTTTCTTGTGAAGTATTTGAAGGATTTGTCATTTCCATCATTTTCACGTGTTCATCGATACTCATTACATTTGCCGTTTGTACAGTCATCACCGTGATCAGTTTTCATATTTATCACTACCTTCCACAGACACTTCACTCACTGCCCTCCCATCACTCTCTGCTCGCAGGACCGAGTGGATTGGCTCCGTGGGTTTCAGAGATTGCAACTCTTTTTCTTTTTAAACGCATCAGTATACAGTGAGCATGTATATGTTCGCGGGTGTGTATGTGTATGAGAAAAAAAGTGCACAGGACATAGATAATCATTTTCTTATTCTAAAAATTGCACATCTATGTTTCACACCTCTGTGTGATAGCAGTATGTTTGATACGTTTTACAACAAGATCTCATTTTGAAGAAAGTAATAGTATCACCACTCTAGGCCTCGGTTGCTATTCACTGGGACTGTCCATCCTGTCATTTTAACCTGTTTGTACCTTTGGGTTAAAGTGAGTGTAAAGTGAGTGTAAGCAGCATTTAAATGAATTTTGATTTTTAAAGAAAATTTAAAAAGTCATTTTATTGGAGGCTCATAAGCTTTTATAACTATCCATACATCCATGTGTCAAGCACATTTGCACATATGTTGCCATCATCCTTTCCAAAACATTTTTTTTCTACTTGAGCCGTTAGCTCTTCATTTTCCCCCCTTCTCCCCCACTCCACCCTCCCACTCTCATGAACCCTTGATAAATTATAGATCATTATGACTGTAACTCTTTGTAGGGATAGGAAACCTCGTCTTTCTCCCATGGAGTGGCTGGTGATTTCGACTGCTGACTTAACACTCTGCCACCAGGGATCCCTTAGACAGTTGTGTGTTCCCAACCCCCACTCCCCACTCCCCGTCCCTGGTAACCAGCCTCTAATGCACTGTGGTCTTTTTGGCTGTTCCAGATATTTCATGAGAGTGGGAACATATATTTGTCCCCTGTGTCTGACTTGTTTCACTCAACATACTGTTTTCAAAGGTTCATCCATGTCATAGGACTCTTCACCTGTCATACATGAACACGGGCCTGATGAAATTCCTGCACTGTCGAGGTGGAATGGAAGTTGGCTTTATATGGAAATGTTTAGTATATGTAAGAAAATTTTTTAAAAAGTGTAACCATGTTTTCTACTTTAGCTTTCAGAACTCTTCTCTTTCCACCCCCATTGTCTTGGTGTGGCCATACGGTGAAGTCTTGTTTGTATTTTATGTACGCAGAAATATTTATTATAACACTGTTGCCATTTCCGCCCTGTCCTGTGTACATTGCAGTGCCATTACTTAAGCCCCGCTGTTGGGCAGCCTTTGCCAAGTCTCTAAGTCGCTCACTCTATCCTTCATGTAGTCCCCAGCAGCCTGCAGGTCTACGGAGTGAGAGCGGATCTGTCTTCCTTGTGGCCTCAGCACTGCTCACTCGCGCCCACTCCCTGTATGTCTTTGTGATCAAGTTAAAGGACACTCGAGGATAAGTTTACCTTGCAGAGGATCCCAGACTTTGAAACTTGACCCTCTTAATGTTTTGAGCCCAGTTACTGGAAAGTATATACTTCCCTTGTGTAGGCAAAGGCTATGCCACTTCCCCAGCTAACGAGAAATGTGAGGCTTGTCTTTTCTCCCAAGTCAGCTTTGTCTCGGACGAGGCTAAAACTCCTGTTGGAGGCAGCGGAGCGGGGTTCAAGTTTTGATGGATCACTTTTCTCAGTCATGTTAGGTAAGCTGTTTTAATTGTTTTGAGGTTCTCTTTTTCTACCCTGAAATCGAGCTAATAATACTTACCCCTCCAAGAGCCACTGAGCTACGTGAGGATTAAGGAGATGATATTTATCCTGCGCATAGTAAGTACTCAATAAGTGATTTTTATGGTATTTCTGTTGTATTTCAGGAATTTTTAGAATTGATGAAAGGAGAGTTATGGAGTTATAATAAGAAATATTTTCTTAACCGTTTCAACTTCACCTTTGATTTTTCTCCATGATAACCCTTGTAGGTTACTGGAGAGGTGTTTATTACTGTGTCTTCCAAGTGAGTTTCCCGGGAAGAAATGGCCTAAAGAGGTAGTGGTTGTTCATGAAGGTTATGGCTCTCTCGGGCTATCTTTCCAAAGTAGATCAGGGGAATGGGGAAGGAGACCAGGGTGGGTGCTAAAGGAATGGATGATGCCAAAAGATGTTATGGCCACAGTGACAGTTATTATTGTTGAGGCTGTTTGATACTGGATACTGTTTAGGCACAAAGTTCAAGGGGGAAATACACATTTTGGTTTTTGTTTCCTGCATTGGTATCCCAAATTTTATGCAAATAAAGTATATCCTGAGAAAAGTTGAAAGTCATTATTTATAAAGGAGAGTCTAGTTTTTTGCTAGTTTATAAAAATAAATCACAACGTTGTTTTCTGGCGAATGGAGCTTCTTGGAGACAAAGTTGGGAAGTTTGGCTAATAAAGGACTCTGGTGAATGCCGGGCCTGCCCATTGGTCGGACTCCTGGCATAGAAGATGCATCTGCAGCATTGTGCGCTTCGCCCAGTTCTCTCTCTAGCACGGTTGCAATGGCCCAGAAACATCTCACTCCGAGACCCTTGCCTCTAACCCAGAGGTCTGAACACTTCAAAAATATGTTCCATTCCTTCCTTAAATTTCTAAAAACTGTTATGGAAGCAGTCTTACTTTTCACCCTGAAAAAGCAAAGCAAAGAAAGTATAATTTGAACATGTCTTAATTTTAATCTGAGTATAGGACATCGAACTCTTTCTTATCAGCTTGGCATTTTGCTTTTAAAAGGTCTGGAAATCTTCATGTGGCTTATTCTAAGACAAATCATGCCTAATATTCGTGGCCAACGTTTATTGAGCATTTCCTATGTATTGAGCGTTATGCTGAATGCTTACTATGTAATTAGGTTGAGCCTTTTAATAATTCTGAATTGAGGTTGGTATCGATTTATTTTCTGGAAAACCAATTTTGCTGTCATCTGGCTCATAGTGACCCTCTGTCAGATCCCCAGACTTGCCGTACTTTTCAGAGAAAGGATACTCAATTAAAAGCTTGCATTATAACCCATAATGCAGAATAAGAGTAGGTATCTGCTTTTGCAGCCCCCCCCCCCATTATTCCAGTACCCCCTGGGAGGCCATATCATCCACTCTGGAAAGCAGGGTATTCTCTGAGATGTAGGTCATTTTTGGAACAGGCAGCCTCATCTTCTCTCCTCAGAGTGGTTGGTGGGTTAGACCCCCAACTGCTGACCACCAACAGCACTGCCCAGGGTCCTGAGCTTACTCGAAAAGGGCGTCAGGCTTAGGGGATGAAGTCCTCCTGGGGTGAGGTGTGCATCAGGGATGGAGTGAGGACGATTTGAGTTGGTGCTTTCCTCTCCCTGGCCACAGCCAGCGAGCCCCTTGGAGGAAGGCTTTTGACTAGAGGATCTTCACGAAGCTTTTCTTCTCTCCTATAGGTTCAAATGTGAGAAGGCATGGATGGAGTACAGCAATGGTGAAACATACATTCCTCTAGTTCGTTAATGCTTCCTGCCCCCCACTAACATGACCCCAGTTCTACCTTACAAATCCGTTAGCCCAGAGCACGTACACCGATACAGATGACAGCTCTTGACACAGGACCCCTCAGAAACAATAATGAAAGTAGAGAGACCATGAGGGTAGGGGGAAAGGTGGTGAGAGGAAGGGGGAATCAATTGCTATGATTGACATGTAACCCCACACTCAGGTTGATGAACAGCAGAAACTTGAAGGGAGACAGCAGACGGTGTAAGATATGAAAATAATAATTTGTACTTTACCAAGCTTTCACAAGGGTGGAAGGACCGGAGGGTGAAGTGGAAGGGAAATAAAGAGTGGATACCAAGGGCTCGAGTAGAAAAAAATGTTTTACAAAGGATGTGGCAACTTGTGTACAAATGTGCTTGACACAGTGGATGTATGGATTGTTAGAGCTGTAAGAACCCCCGATAAAATGCTAAGCAATTTTTATTATAATCTTGCTAAAATCTCCTGGATAGAGTGGCTTATCAGCAAATGCTACCTTGAGAAATGAATATATCTATGCTATTTCCCTGAAATAAATCTGAATAAAAATAAAAGAAACTGAAAAAGATTAAAAAGAAAGGAAGAAAAAGAAAAATGGTGTGTCCTAGTGGGGTATTTCTGCTCATAAAAAGAATGGCGCATTGTTACATGCTTCATCATGGATAGACATTGAGGGGGAAAAAAATCTAAATGAAAGAAGTTATTCACCCAAGAACTGCGATCCAACATGTCCAGAATGTTCAAATCCTCTTGAGAGACAGTCAGCAGAGTAGTGGCTAGGAGTGCGGGGCCAGGAATGCTTGTGGATGAGTGCTAATGAGCATACAATTTATTTCTGGAATCTTGAACATGTTCTCTGATCGATTGCGGTGATGGTTGCACTCTGTGAATATACTAAAACCAATGATTGGTATACTTTACATGGGTGAGTTACCCTCTGATATGTGAATTATGTCTGAATAAAGCTCTTTAGAAGAACGGAAAGAGCTCCAACAGATCACATTTGTTATCCCCATTTTATAGGTAAGGGAGGCACAGTAAGATTAAGCAGCACACTCATTGCTGAGAGCCGGCAGGTTGTAGATCTGGGTCAGACCTACTTCTCTGATTACCGAGTCCAAGTGTACTACCGTGCTCTGCGGCCTTTTCCAAAAATCATGAAGAGTCACCCTGACGGGAACGTTGGAGACCTTAGCAATTACGTAACTAACCCCTTCACTTTGCTGATGAGAAAATTGAACCTCAGACAGTGCAATCACTTACTCAGAAGTGCCCAGCTAATTAGCGGCAGGCAGGGATTTATGACCTGCTCTAAGCGGCAGCTCCGCACACATGCTTCAGAGTGGAGTGGAATTGTAATAACTAGAGATTCAGGTATTGTGCTATGTAAAGTTAAGAGGCGAATCAGTTAATTCTGAACATCAACCAAGAGAATTTTCTTAGAGGAGGTGATCTGAAGGAATCACATGTGTGGGAAAATGAGTAGTGAGTCACCTTAAACATGCAGCAGGCCATGGCAAGGTCATGTTAAGCTCCACAAGCACTGGGAATCCAGGCCAATTTTTGAGGGCTGAGTGGTATAACCCCCTGTTTGGGAAAGAGACGTTTTAGGAAGTGATTCCCAGGGTCCAAGTGAGAGATGTGGTGGTGCGATGGGATGGATGTGTTGACCAGAAGCACACCAGCCTGCGTTCCTGGTGGGCAGTTGTGTCCTATTTGTTTTATTCCCGAGATTCAGTGCTGGTCCTGGCATTCGTTGGGTGCAGAGGATGTCTCTTCTTGAAGACTTGAATGATTTTGGTCTGCTAATGAGCAAGGAGGAAA
>PVJH01028207.1:0-27793 GCA_004026705.1 Nesogale talazaci
CAAGCTCATACTCTTCACAGACACACGTGCACACAATTAGGCACCACCTCCTTCTATGTTTTACCTGTTGGTGGATTGTCTCACTCCACTATACTATAAACTCTGTGAGAGCAGGGATAATGTCCTAGTTTCTTATTGCTGTTATATGTAGTGTAGTCTGTGGTGTTTTCATTCTCTGCAGTCTGACAAGAGCACCTTTTCCCTAATTTAAGGGAAACCCCTATTTCACCAAAAGACCAGATTCTGGCACATAGGCAGCACCCAACAGGAGCTTTTGAGGATGGAAACAAGATTGATAAGCAGAGGTAAGCTGGGACAGATGATTGCTCCTTATGTGGGAGGAATCAGAGGTAGCCAGGACTGACTTTATGGCTTGATGGGGAGCTGGGCAGCTACATGCGGCGGCCTATGCTGAAAAGGGCCCTTGAGTTCATGCTCTGCTGCTGCCATTGAGATTCTAAAGAAATATTGAACAAAGAACTCACATATTCGTGTTTTACTGGGCCCCAAAGTCACAGAGTCCCTGTGGGTCCAGGGGACCACTGGAGTGTTTAACAGGTATCATATTCTGATGAGCCAGAACCTTGGTTCCAATGCCATGCAAAGAGAGCCACAGAGGTTGCTGCAAGTTCTGGCCTAGACATCCCTGATGTGATGGACAGAGTTTCTTGTGAACTAACAAATCTTTCCTCTCAAGTGTTCCTGCCCTTCAAATGGACATGCTATTTTCTTGGTTGTTGCTGTTGTTGGTTTTGCATGATAAAAGCAATATGTACCTATTACCCAAACCCAAATGGCTCATGGATCAAAACCTGAGAGTTCCCTTTGTCCTTAATCTCTAGACCTACGACCACTTGGGGACTACTGTTAGAAAGCTCTTGTTTGGATTCTCAGAAGAAATGTATACTCGTGTGTATGATTACATGCATGCTTTTGTATGCTCACAAAGTTTCTGGAACAGTATATGTATCTATGTTTGTTAAACAGAAACCACAGCTCGCATTGTGTCTTGCCCTCTGCAATTTTCCATGTTACAACAGATAGACTTAGCTTTTCCCATTTTTAACAACGGTGCAGTATTTTACTGATTGTGTATACCATGCTATTTAAAAAGTCCCCTATTGTTGTGTATTTCGATCGCTTCCATTCCCATTCTAAGAAGTGCTTCATGTTTAAGGAGCCCTGATGGACTAGGCATTGGCTGCCAGCTGTAAGACCAGCAGTTTGAACCTGTCAGTCACTCCCTGGGAGAAAGATGTTACTTTCAACTCCCCCAAAGATTTAGTCTCAGAATGCCAAAGAACCAGTTCTACTCCTGACTGTTGGCTTGTGAAGGGTGAGAATAAGCTTCACGGCAGTGAGTTATTGGTTTAAATGCACATGTGCAAGCGTCTTTTATAGATAAAATTTTTCCAGGTTCTTACTGGTTGCAGTTTGGATGCTTGCAGCCTATTCCAGACCCAGAGAATGCTGTGGCCATCGAGTGGATTTGCAGATTTTCACCATCAACTCTGTAGGACTTCATGGATAACCTCTCCATTTTCTCTGGAAAGCCTGTTTTCATGTCTCCTACCTTCTCCATTGTTCTCATTGTAGGGAAAGGAACTTGTCTCTCTGAGGGGTGGCACAGATCTCCCAATAGCCTCATCTGTATAAGAACTGTCAGCACACCTTTCCCGAGCTATAACTGTCATGTTCACTTTTACTACATTTAAGTCTTTGACAAGTGATTTGGTAGCTATTATTCTCATGTCAGAGATGAGGAAACCAGAGTGACTGGTGATTCTGAGCTTCAGGAACTATTAAAGGAGAGGATATGGCATGAGAACCCAGTCCCCTGGCATATGTCCATGAACCAACAGGCCACCTGACCTCTGACTTGGCAGAAGAGTGCATAGGGCAGACACCTCTAGAAAGTGCTGGATGACTCAGGGTGAGAACCCTGGCAGAGCGGGGCATCACCTGGCTGAATCCCTCTTCCTTCCAGGCAGCCTCCTCAGCATTGTTTTGGAAACATTGATCCCTCAAGGTCATTTAAAGAATGAGTCTCAGGAAGCTGGTCAGACTTGAGAAAAATCTTGGCAGCGAATTATCTGAGGAATGGCCCTAGTGCTCCATAGATCCTTACAATGAAGTTAAACTGGCTTTACTTCTGCAGACACTTTGAGCATTGGCTGTGGGTGCTGGTTGAAAGCTAACACACAACCTTGGCGATCTTGAGCAGCGGGAGTTAGCTGGGCCTGTGATATGTCTATGCCAGCCTGGGTGTTCCCAGTCTCCTTGACTTTGGGCAAAATCCTATCCACTGCCTTGGAGTGAATTCCCACTCATAACAGTCCTATAGGATAGAGTTGGGTTTCACAGACTGAATCTTTACAGGAACAGAAACTCTCATTTGTCTCCCAAGGAGCAGCTGCAGAGTTTGAACCACTAACCTTGTAGTTAGCAGCTCAACACCAGAGGTCATTGGCTTTGAGCAAGTTACTACCTAAGTTCCATGACTCTCAGGGTCTTCATTGGCAGCATCAGTATATTGATTCCTCTTTGGACACATGGAAGTATCTAGTGCATTCACTTCTACTGTGGCTATAACTACAAATTGGCCTCCTCAAACTATCAACAGCAGCGACTGCCCCTAGTCCATAGAGTCATAGTGAACTTACTACAGCTCAATTATCTTTGCAGGCAGAGAAGATCCTCCATCCCAGGACCTGATTTTCAATATCAGTTTTAGCCTTCCTTAAATTTGAGGAAGAGTGTTGGGCAGCAAAATACAATGAACTGAGTGGCTTGTAAAAAAATGAAAGACATCTCATATAACAGGAGCTGGGAGTTTAGATCAAGGTGTATTAGCTAGGCTGCTCTCCATCTGAAGGTCCTTTCTTGTGCCTTAGCTTCTGGTAGCTTCAGGGGTCCTTTGGCTTGATGATGCTCCTTCACTTGGCCATCTTCCACATGTCTCTTCCTCTATGTCTCTTTTTAAGGACACCATTTATATTGAATTAGGATCCACTTGACACAGGTAAGCTTGACACTGGGACACCAACCACAAGGTTGGTGGATTGATCCCACTAGCTGTTCCATGGGAAAAAGAGGAGGTTTTCTGCTCCTGTAAAAATTTACAAGCTTGCAAACTCTAAGGAGCTGTGCTACTCTGCCTTATAGGGTCATGACGAGTAGACATCCACTCAATGGCCATGCATGGTTCTCTCCAGGCATGCCTCATGCTAACCTAATTGATAACATCTTCAAATACCCTATTTTCCAAAATGATCTCACTCATAGGCCCAGGGCATAGAACTTCAACATATCTTTTGTGAGAATATATCTCAACCCAGAGCAACCTGATCCTCTGTGCATTAACTGGAAGTTCCTTATTGGAGAATTCATAATTTGGTGCACTTGAGGGTCTGCCCAGGTCCCAGTGAGTTGTAGGGAAGTTTATGAGATGACTTCTGAGGATACCACTTAGGGAGACTTTGACATTGTCATAAGGTCCAGGACAAGAAGGTGGATAGGTGTGAGGTCTCACCTTTGCTTGGCCTTGCTGGGCTACACTACACTTGGATACTGGGACAAGGAACAGTGTCCCCCAGTATGGTAGAGCCTCCCAAAGCACCATAGGTAGGTCCTGAAAGTTCCTGTTGGGCCCAGCAGTGTCTTCCAGCTGCTAGATAGTGATGGTGTTGCTAGGAGAGGGAAGGCTAAGGGACACAAGCATGAGAAGACTCTCAGGCCCCAGAGAACAATAGCAACCCTGTCAAGGGACTTTGGGTGCAGAGAAAAGAATAGAAACGTTTGGAGAATGTCTAGATCCCAATTCAGCCTCTTCCCAACTGTGTGATCTTGGACAAGCCATCTTTCTGCCTCTGATAGATGATGGGTGGCCTCCTTTGTCCAGCTCAGATAGTATTCCCGAGCTCATGAACTCACAGCAAACAAGCTCCATCTTCTCCTCTGTTGGGACCGTTCAGGGTTTTCTTCCTAGCATCTCCATGAGCAGATGCCCCTTATTCTGTAAATTCTATTCTTCTTAGCTCGATGGGCATAATGCAAAGAAGCTGGATTACAGGAAGAATGTGGCATCAGAATTGGAGGAAGAGCTATCAAGAACTTCAAATATACAGATGACCCAACCTTGTGTGCTGAAAGTCAGGAGGTCTTGAAGCATTTGTTGTTGAAGATCAAGGATTGCCTTCTTCACTGTGGATTACAACTCTATGTCAAGAAGACCACCATCTTCACAACTGGACTAATAGGTATGGAGACAAATGGAGAAAAGGTTATCACATCATGATCAATGGAGAAAAGGTTCAAGTTGTTAAGGATGTTATGGTATCTTGCTTGGATCTACAATCAATGCTCATGAAGTAGTTGGCGAGAGAGAGAAAGAAGATAAAAAGATGTGTTTCACTGGCAAATCTCCTACACAAGACCTCTTTCAAATATTGAAAAGTAAGAAGATTACTTCAAAGAGTTAGATGTGCCTGACTCAAGCCATGGTATTTCCAGTCGCCTCATATGCATGTGAAAGTTGGACCTTGACAGAGGAAGCCTGAAGAATAATTGAAGCATTTGAATTGAATTTGCAGAATATTGAAAGTACCACACACTGCTAACAGGATCAGCAAATCTGTCTTTGAAGAAGTCTGGTTAGAGTGGCCCCTTAGAAGCAAGGATGGCAAAGGCCTTGTCTTACATACTTCAGATATGTCAGGAGAGACTGGTCCTTGGAGAAGGAGCTAATGCATGGTAAAGTGATGGGGGAATTTAAGAGAGGAAGACCCTCAGTGAGATGGAGTGACACCATGGCTGTATTAATGGTCTTAAGCTTAGAAATCTTTGTGAGCATGACACAGGACTGGACACTGTTTCTTTCTGTTGTATATAGGGTTCCATGGGTTGGGACTGACTTGATGGCATCTAACAGCAATAAAGGTGTGTGTGTGTGTGTGTGTGTGTGTGCTCTTTCCTCTCGACTCCTCTAGGTTGATTTCCAGAAGGACTATGCTAGTGATAACCCCTGATCTGGTGGCATAGCCTTTCTATCGCTACACATTACTGAGCCCTCATTCCCAGGGGCTCTCATGAGCCAACATGCACAAGAAAGGACAATGATAAATAAATAAAATGTCCTTTTATTTCCCCGGTATTGCTCTGCCAACTGTTGCTTTTCCAGGAACTTGACATCCTTGATTGGACAGAAAAATGCTGGAAAAGTTCAGGCGGTGACTGTGAGATGTATTCATTAGTCCTGGGTGACCTGGACTTTGACATTTTCCCACTTGCCTCTGGATTTCAAGCACCTGTGATCTCCCAGGCAGACTACCTGAGAGCTTGACCCAGAAAAGTGGTGTGATGGGGAATTTCCCAGGCCAAGCCAGTCCAGCCTCACTCTTCTCACCTGCAATGAACCAGCCCCTCTGTAGGGTAGAATCTGCCTTAGGACTGCGCAGATCGAAGCTTTCTTTCAGAGTGGCCTGTCTACTGGGCCAGGGCCAGCTAACCTTGGATATAGGCCCTTTTCATGACCCAACTTCTTGCTCTTGCTGATAAAATTTCTGGTTGGCAACTTAGCTGTTGGAGGCTGAGCTGACCACACTACCTCTCTTCCCTGGCCCTCTAATCTGGGACAAACTGTCTTCAGAGATGCTCATGCTCATTCTGGAGCCCCACCTTTGCTGTCTCCCCTCCACCTGCACACACAGTCCCTCCTCAAGAATGACTCCAGCAGGAGCCTCCAGGTCAAACAAACCAGCAGTTCTTCCTACTCCTTGGTTGGCTAGGAGTCAGGCCACCTCAGAAAATACTAGAAGGAAAGAACAGAAATGCCCAGGACAAATAGACAAGGTGCAGGCAAAAGGCCACTAAGAGAATTCAGATATATGGAAACTTCTTTTATATCCAGTAATCCAGATGGCCACCTCTTCCTGTTGGAGTCTTTTCAGAGCTTCCATTTTGGCCTTCTTGAGTTTAAGGGAGTTCACCTACTGCACTACTCCCTCATCTTTCTACCATGCAGATCTGATCGCAGATCTGATCACAGAACTTCCTGAACTCACACAGCTTGGTGTGCTTCTTCCAGGTGGACTTTGTTGCTTCTCAGCTAGATGGCCACTTGTTTATCTTTAAGCCTTTAAGACCCCAGCCATCTTTTGGTAGCTGGTCACCATCAGCTTTCTTCACCACAGTTGCTTATGCATCCATTTTGTCTTCAGTGATTGTGTCAGGGAAGGTATCACAGAATGCTAGGTTATTAGAACAAAGTGTTCTTATGTTGACGGAGTTCTTGAGTAGAGGCCCAATGGTCATCATCTACCTTAATACTCAACATATAAATATATGTACATAGATTTGTTTCCCTATTGTTATATATAAACATATTTACATATGATGTCTGTATTTAGCCCTCTCTATATGCCCTTTGCCTGCTAGTTTATTCCTCTGTTTCTTTTTACTTCTTTCTTGTCCCACTGTCATGTTTGACCTTCATTTGGTGTGTTAGACAGGGTTCTCTAGAGAAACAAAACCAGGACACTAATAATTCTCTCTCTATATATAAATAGAAAGATAAGAAATAAACAGTTAACTAATCTATAAAGCAGTACAAATGACTCCGTGCAAGTCACTTGTGTTAGACAGCTAGTACACTGGCAGTCTGAGTCTTGAGAGTCACCGAGTAGTCCTCTGTAGAGCAAAAGCAAGGCATGTCACCAATAATCAGCCTGATGAAATGGTCCAACAGTCCCCAGCTCAAGAGGTGTATATTCCAGGAGCATGGTGAAGCAGGGTTTGAAGAAACCTCAACTCACAGTGAGCCAGTCCACAGATTAGGTATTCCATGGAGAGTGTAGCTTACAGATCAAGGCACAGGACAAACAAGGCAGCTGGCTGGTCTGAAGATCCAAGAACAAGAGAGCAAGGCTGGGATCACTGAGCCATTTATATCTCTGCCCTGCAATCAGTCTCACATGTTCATTGTTCATGTTGTCATAACAAACCTCCCTATCTTCTTTGGTCAGGTTGGCATAACAAAGGTGCCTGTTGCATTCTGGTTTTGGTAATTCCTCTCACCTACATTGCCCTTAATCAAGCCAGACTAGACATCCTATATCCACTTCACCATTGATCACGTGTTGTTCTCTTATTCCTGGATTCGTTGACAGCTCCCTTTTTCTTCCGACCTCCCATGTCCGTTCCCCCAACTGGCAGTCCAATTGTTTTCTTCTCCAGATTGTTTATCTCCTCCCACCTTATCTAGATAGACATGCAGAGACAATATAATAAGCATAAAACCAAGACAGAGCAAAACAAAAAACAAAAACAAAACCACCACAACAAAAAACCATAGACACAAAAAGAAAGACCTATAAATAGTTCCAGATCTGTTTGTTGATCTTTTTTTGAGTTTTAGAAATGTTTTCTGGTTGAGTTTGATGGGGTTCCATGCCCTCATCCCAAAGTCTATTTTGGGGGACTTCCTTGCTCTGCTCCCCTTGCTGCTTTGCTGCATGCCCTTAACATTTTGGCCTGGTATTGTGGGGTCAGATTGGGCACAATTCCCACACCCCGGTATTGTCCTTTATAGCAAGATGCATCAGTGAGGGATGTCTTGTCTCACGGTGGGGTTGGCCCCCTGGTCCTCTCTGTGCATTGGTTATTCTGAGCAGGAATATGTCCTCGGGTTTTGGTGGGCCAGGATGTGTTCCACTGTTTCTCTTTCCCTCTTCATTTTGGGGAACTGATTTCAAAGAGCTCAAGATGAAATAAAATGTCTTGAAAATGATGGTGGCAACAACTATACAATCATGCTTGATCTAATTGAACTATGGATTGTTATAATATCTGTAAGAGCTCCCAACAAAATGAAAAAAATATATAAAAATGCATAAATATTACTCTTAAAAGTTCTAAATTTCCTACTATGGCATTTCATACAATCTGGAGTCTCCCATCAATGTCATGCCCCTTTCTCTTTGCAATTCTCCTCTCTAAAACATGATCCCCCTTTAAGGCACAACACAAATGCCTCTCCCTCTTCCCTGTTACACCTTCTCCTTGTAAGAGACCACGTGTTAGAGCTTATTGGGTAGGCGTTTATTTTTCCTACTCTTCATAACCTCATTGAGGCAAGGGAAGCCCTTGTGGCATGGTGGTTTATGTGCTGGGCTGCTAGCTGCCAGGTCAGCAGCTTGAAGCCACCAAGAAGAAAGAAGGTGTTCTACTTCTGTAGAGTTATGGTCTCAGGCACCCACAAGGGCAGTTCTGCCCTGTCCTACCAGGATGCTGTGAGATTAAGCAGACTCGAAGGCAGTGAGAGTTTTTTTGGTTTTGAGAATAAAGGCATTGCCTTATAAATCATTGGGATCAAAAACTCTTCCTCCTTTCCTACATCCAAGTGCTTGGCACAGTCTGGGGATTAAGCTTGTGGAAATCATGGCCTTTTCCATCTGACAGCATCAAAACTGGTTTCCACAGTGTGTTAGACAGGGCTCTCTAGAGAAACAAAACCAGGACACTTATGATTTTACATATATATCTATATATATGGCACAAAAGAATATAAAAGCTAATTAGTCTACATGGCAGTACTGAGGGCTCCGTTCAACGTACTTCTGTAAAACAGAACAGAAGAAACAGAACAGACTGGAAGTCTTTCAATTCATGAAGGTTTCTGAGTTCAAAGCCAAGGAATCAAACAGCTGAGTCTTCCATAGAGCTTTGCAGGCAGTCTGGACACAAGCAGCAAACAGCTAAGTGGGTCATCAACAGTCAGCCAAATGACAGGATCCAACAGTTCCAAGCTCAAGTGGATGTATACACCAGCAGTGTGGTGAAGTAGGTCTCAAAGGAGCCTCAAGCTCTAGGGACACGATCCATGGGTTGGGTGTCCCACAGGTTATGTAGCTCACAGGTGAAGGCAAAGAACTAGCTAAGGCAGCCACATGCTGGTCCGATGACAAGAGAGTAAGAGAAAGAGAGGTGGTGATTGCTGAGCCATTTATCTCTTTGTCCTCTAATCAACCTGCAACCTTATTAATGCACATGTTCCTATTGGCTGGGTTGGCACAATAGACCTACCTATTACACATAGAGTCAGTCCTGACTCATGGTGACACTAGTGAAATGAATTTCATAGGGTTTCCAGCGAAAAGTATCAGGGTTTAAGGCCGATATCTTTGGAAATATATTTCAGACCTTGCTTCTGAGACCTCTCTTTTAGTCAGTGGGTTGAGTTCACCTGATGGACCTTAGCCGAAAGACCTAGTGATTTCCTTCTGCATCCTGGCTGTTGGACACTTGACATTGCACAGTTCCATCAGGCACTGAAGGTCATCCTGTGTCATTATTGACTTGGTTGCAACAGGCAGGGCTATCTTACTGCCAACAGATGGGAATGGGTGCTCCCTGCCTGCTGGAAGTCCTCCATAGACAGCTAAGTGGAAGCATGGCAGAAAAAGCCAGCTTGAAGAACAGCCAAGAAGCGTGTCTGTCTCAGATGATGCCACGTTATTTTCAATCTTGAGTGTAAGAGCCAGGCGACCTCTTTCCTGACCCAGTCTCTTTCTCTTCATTCCTGCTCCATCCCTGGCAGCTCTCCAGGGGAAATTTATGTCTTTAATGGTCAAATGATTAGCTCCCAATCCTGGTATGCATTAACCCTGAGTTGATGGTGTCAGCTAAGAGAGAGGGAGTGGAAGGGGGGCCCAGAAATCATGGCGCCTCTGACAGCAGCTCCTCTCTGGAGTCTGATTTCCAAGTCCAATGATAGTCCTTGTACATTTAAAATTTTTTAACTCTCAGGTCAGAAGTAGCATTACAGATTTTCCTATGGCTCTATGTCTAACATGGATACTTGTGATGTTAAGGTTTTTTGTGTCAACATGGCCCATGAACTCATGTGGGATTAATTGAAGGGCAGAGAGATAAAAGGCTTGGTGGGCCTTGCCTTTCTTGTCCCTTGTTTTCTGATGGTCAGACCAGTGTGGAGCTGCCTTACTAGTTCTCTGTCTTAGCTGGCAAAGTTCATTTCCTGCGAGATGTCCCTGAGGAGAAGCCCCATGGACACCCCTGCTAGTGCTGAGATGCTTATATGCTCAGTGATCCGGCTTTCCTCCTGTATTCAGCATCATTGCATGTGTTTTGTGAGATTGAGGAGGACTTTGTAGGCCGGTGTCAGACATATGGGCTAATGTCAGACTTATGGGCTTGGTTGGCACTGGGTGGGAGACTTTGTTCATGTATACTTCCCCTTTATATAAAACTCTCTCATATATATGAGTGTCCATGAATTTTGTTTCTCTAGTCTACCCAGACCAGCTCAGTAATCTTCATTTTAATAAAATATTTCCCCCCCTGATAAATGAAAGGACACATTTCTTCCCACAAAGACACTCTCTGATTTCCCTGATAAGAGGTAAACAAGGACCCTAACTCTCACATACTGTGTAACTCTAATAAGCCATTTGATTAGTGCATCCTCAGCCACTATAACTCTCTCAAAGGATCTGGGAAGAATAAATGACCTAACCTTTGTAGATTCTCAGACATGGGGCTGCACTCAACACTGCGAACTGCTATAATGAAGGTTTTGTTCAGGTGACACCTGGTGACACCTGGCCTCTCAGGACCCTCAGCTTCTCTTTCTCTCACTGAGTGTTGTCTGTTGCTGTTGAGTAAGGGTTAACTCCTGGGTACAGGCCCTTTGGAAGCAATTGTAAAGCCTTTCTTTCGCCTTGGTATGTGTTCAAACCACCAACCTTGTGGCTTGTAAGCAGTCAAGTCCTTAATTACTTGAGACACCCAGGGCTCTACAAAGTGTGATTAGACTGTCAGAGACAGAAATGTGGGTGAAGGGAGACAGCCGATGGAAGACCCAAAATTACAATAGCAATAGTGATAATAACAATATATATTGATGAAGGAGTCATGAGCGTGGGATGGTGGGGGAAGAAGGGGAAAACGAGAGGGGCTGTTACCAAGGGTTCGAGTAGAAAGAAAGTGCTTTGGAAATGTTGAGGGAAATATATAGATAAGTATAAGTGTGCTTAATGCAATTGAATGATGGATCGTTTAAGATTTGTAAGAACCTCAATAAAATGATCAATAAAACAAACAAACAAAACCTCAGGTAGAATGCTTGGATGGGTAACTTTGCTTACATCTCCCCATCACCCCCATCCATCTACACACCCAATTCTGCTGCTGTTTCTTACCACCCAAATCTTCCTTGTTTTGTTCCACTAAACAATGTACAAGATTTCTCCAAGGGTCCTAGTAATGTCATGATGGAGAAAAGTGACTCCTCTAAGAGCATCAATTAAAGCTGTGCCCTGCTGCCATGAGAAGTTACTGCACGGCCTCCAGCTGTGTCCTCGGGTGACTTTTGTCCCTGGTAACCAACTGTATCAGTTCCCATAGTAATCCTGCTCACTGAAGAATGGAGAATTCCATTCTTGGGGAATTCAGATTTCCAAATTCCATGGAAGTGGAAGTAACCCGCCAAACTCTCAGCCTGAGATAATTTTTGAACCTTGAGAAAGCCAGTTTCCTAAAAGTCATCTTTCAAAAATAATACCCACCCCCCACAAAGCCAAACCCATACTTACTGCCATCAAATTGATTCGGGCTCAAAGTGACCCTAGAGAATAAAACTGAAATCTCCTCGTAGAATTTCTAAGGTTGGAAATCTTTACAAGCGCAGTCAGATACTTCTTTCTCCTTTAGTGTGGTTGATGGGTTTGAACTATCAACGTTTTGGTTAGTAATCAAGCACTATAACCACCGTGCCACCAGGGTTCCTATGCTATAATCCAACTTAGTAAACAGCAAGTTTTGCCTTGGATGTTGTGCACTTGTAAAGAATTATCTACATGAAATTTTTACAGCAGAAAGGTGTGTGACAGGGTTGTATCCTCTAATCCTACTCATCAGCTGACTTATATGAAGAAGAATGTAATATCAGGCTGATTAGCCACCTGTGAGCTACTCCTTGGATTAATCTCTACACCAAGATTCATCAGATTACATTGTGGCGCTTTGTGAGTCTCTTTGCATGTCTGCCTCTGTGTCCCCACACCCTTCTACACATCTCTGTGCACACACAAAGCCATAGACAGAGGCTTCTAGGGGATTGATGCCTCATCCTAGTCATCCTTGAGTTTCTGGAGTCCAGGCTAGGACCAATCTCCAGCAGGTTCAGAAAATGACTATTGAGTGGATGGGCAGTTTTGAATTAGCCATATACTTCTTTGAGTGATGTTCGGGGTCTTATACTTCTGAGCGTAGGAGAGAAGGTGAGGAGAGGAGAGAGCTGTCACAGAGAAGCTGCATACTGAATAAGAAACTTCTCTGCTTCTTGGTCGATGGCTTTAACCTGTGAGGTCTTCTGCTTGGTGGAGTTAACCAACCATGAAAGGTATAACACCCACCCCTGCTCTGCCCACACTCTTTCTTCCCACAGACCCAGGACCAGGATAGAAGAGAAACAAGGAGCGGCCAGAGGACTGGCTTAGAGTACAGGAAAGGGAAGTCGTACTGCTTGACTACCTAATGCCAGATTACTTTGTTACCAGGTAATGGTATCCCCATTTTACAGGTGAGCTAGCAAACCCCAGAGTTACAGGAACTTATCTCAGTTCACACAGAAAGTCCCTGGCTGGAGGGATTTGAACTGAGGTCTCTAACTCTCAGTGAGGTCTGTCATAAATGCAGATAAAAAAATTTATTGCAATGGAGTCAATTCTGATTCATGCAGATATGTCCGCTGAAGTCCTGGTTCCAGCAGCTGTAAACACCAAATAGTTTTCTTTTGTTATTTAATGGGATCCTAGAACAGTAGGGTGGGTCCTAAACCTAATCCTTTCTGAATAGTGTCTTCTATAAAGAGCAGAATAGATCCCAACCCCCCCCCCCCACCATCCCTGCCTCCCTCCCCACCCCCCCCACAAGCATATGTCTGCAACAAGGCAGTTGCCAAGTGGGGACATCAGGGTTCCTTGGCAAACACCAGAAGTTTGAGGAGGAGAACTCACAGAGGGCATCCACACGGCCAAGACCCTGTTTTCAACTTTCAGCTTCTGGAACTGTGAGACAATACAGCCCTTGGAGGTCAACACAAAGCCCATACTCGTTCTCTACTTCTCTTGGAGTGATTGGAGAAAGAGGTGGAGGAGGTGACAGTGCCCTGAGGTGACAGTGCAGTTGGAGACATCGGCACCGAGGGCCGGCGGGCCTCCAATGTCCTAGACCTGGGGGAGGGAAGAAAGACCCTGAGCAGTGGTAGGAAGGAGCTCTTTGTTGTGCTGGGCTCCGTTTTGTGTCTCTCAACCATGACCTTACTGATGCATTACGCTCAGTAAAGTGGGCCAGGGAGCAGGGGGCAATCAGGATCACCTATCCTCAGGGGACAGCAGCAGGGAGAAAGACCGCTGACACTTCTCTGAAGGGCCCACATTCTTTTGAGGGAGGTGTGTGTGTGTGTGTGTGTGTGTGTGTAAATAATGTGACTCTCGGGAGCATAAGCCGGGCCCTGTTTATTGAGTGGATCCTCCCGGCATTGGTTTCAGTCGTTCCTGTTTTGTGTGTCGGTTTGAAGCACGGCCCCCAAATATTTCGGGGAGAGGGAGCTGTTTGACCTGTTCTTGGGCAAGATGACTAATTCCACTTTCTGACCCTGGAGCTGACAAAAGACACAGGGGGCAGGCCAACCACTGGAGCACGCAGTCCCAGAGTCCCTCACTGAACGCTGTTCCCTCTCTCACTCATCCCCACCTTCTCTGCAAGTGCTCAGCAAAAACACCATGGCATGGGGCTCAGTTCAAATCTCACTCCAGCCAGGGACTTGCTATGTGAACTGAGATAAGTTACTATAACTTTGGGGTTTGCTAGCTTACCTGTAAAATAGGGATAACATTACCTAGTAACAAAGTAATCAGGCATTAGGTAGTCAACCTTTATGACTTCCTTTTCCTGTACTCTGGACTTCCAGCAGTCCTCTGGCTGCTCCTTGTCTCTCTTCTATCCTGGTCCTGGGTCTGTGGGAAGAAAGAGTGTGGGTAGAGCAGGGCTGGGTGTTAGACATAAACCTTTCACGGGTGGTTAACTCCTACAAGCAGGAGACATTGCAGGTTAAAGTCATCAACCCAAGAAGACATTCCTTAGTCCTCAAAGTGACGTCTTTGCTTTTCCATGTGTAAAGAGGGCTCTGGCAGCAGTGAAATTCAGAGTGTGAATGAAGTGAATGAAAGAAGTTCCTCTAGACATGGCCCACGAAGATGATGGCAGTGTTTTTGGAAAGCTTCGGACTCTAAAGAAGGTGGGTACTATCTCTAGGGGAAGAGGCGCTGGCTTTGTCACTTCCCTAGTGAATGCATGCCAGAGGAAGGGCGTCCTCTGTGCAAACCATCAGTGACCCAGAGGCAGGTCAGCCTGGAGCTCTGGGAAGGATGATGCACAGAACAAAAAGGTGGGGGAAGGAAACTGGGGTCGGCTGGACTCAAGGGTGTTTTCGTTGCACGAGAAAGGTCTCTCATGAAGCCTCTGCACAGTTCCGGTAACACCCTCTTCTTAGCCCCTGTTTTCCTTGGCTTTGATTTCGGCCCAAGAAAAGACTTTCTGTATCTGTTGGCTTCGTTTTGGGCTTCATCTATAGGAAGATCTGAGTGTCTTGCTGGGACAAATGGTGCAGAGTGAAAGATCTGTAGTTCGAGTCCCACAAAGGTACCTTGGAAGACAGGCAATTGACATCCTTAGTCCTCAAAGTGACAACTTTATAGAGGTCTTTTGCCATAAAACTCATAGCAAGTGAGGGTAAGAAGTATCTGTAGACGTTACCTAAGAAGATGATGGCAGACGACATCAGAAAGATTAGCTGATGACAGCCGGGTGGAACAGCTTACCCAGACATGGGGGGACACTGTGTGTTGGAGTCTATCTGATGACCACTGCTTTTCTGTCTGAGTTGGGTAGGCTAATCCTAATTCCTCCTCCGTGGTGTCTTGCAAAAGGGGTGTCACACAATGGGGAGCAGCCCAGGACAGAGGAGGCCAGAAGCTAGAAGAGTGCCGGGAAGCAGCGGCCCCCTCAGATTCTCAGAAGGACTCAGCATGACCTGCATGCATCCTGCCTTGGAGTGCCCAGACAGGTGCGAACAATGTTCCCTTCGGCAGGGCCACCCTCTCTGGGGTAATTTCCTAGGGCAGCCTTTGGCAATGAAGACACTTGCTGAGTGTTCCAAGTTTTTTCTCCCAGCCTGACAGCCTTTATGCGATATAGCTGTTTTCTGCCAGCTTCTCTTGGCAAGACACTAACGGCCTGACCTCTCTGCACTGCTACACGGAGACTGGTCGCTGCTGGTAAGCAAACACTTAAAGAGCAGGCACACGCCATAATCACTTCATCTATCTTCTCCAGTGGGGGAGGGAGATGTGCACAGAGGCAAGGGCGCCTGGGCCGGGTGAGGACTGGTGTCACCCCCGAGGCCATCTCTGTTCTGTTCAGGGGTTTTGTTTCCCAGGTGGATGCTGACTGAGTCCAAAGGTTGGTTTGGAGTCGTATTTCAGGGCACCCTCCTTTTGTTGTATTAGTGGACAAATGGAATTACAAGGTCATGGGACTTTTCCATCACCTCTTCTGAAGTCCAGTCACATTGCCAGGAGGCCCATTTGAGTGACACAAGAAGGAGGCTTATTTAAGGCTTGTTCACTCATTCAAACAACATATGTAAGCATAGTACCTGCTATGTGCCCAGTACTATGACACCTCATCTCCCCCCCCCCCCCCCCCCCCCCCACACACACACACAGGCTAGCAGGCCAGCAGGAATGAATCCGAGAAATAGAAGTATTGTTTGGCTGGCTCAGTGGTGACAGGGAGGTCCTCCTGCAGGACTAAGGTCTCGGTGTACATATTAATGCAACACCACTCAGCTGTGAAGACGAAGGTGCCATGGAGAAGACAGAGCAGGACAGGGCTGGTCTGAGAAGTGTCTAGACCTGGGCAAGGACCCAGTATCCTCCGGGTGAAACCAGATGCCAGGCTCCCAAGCGAGACTATTTAGGTCTTATCCTCGATGTCACAGGTTCTGAGCAAGTCGTTCAGGTGGGTAGTTGGCTATGCAGTGGTTACAATATCGGGTGTGGTGCCAGGAGCTAGGGAAGTCAGAGAGGTGGGATGGGGTAGGATAAGACTGCCAGGATGACAAAGGGAAGCAGCTATCTGCCCGTCACCCACCCATCCAACCAGCTATTCACTCACCCATCATCCATCCATCCATCTTCCATCCGCTCAGCAAACAGTTATTAGTACCAAATCTATAAAGACATGTAGATAAATAAAACCTGCTACCTACTCTCAGGAAACTTAGAGCCGAGTGTGTTTGGGGGTGGGCGGGAGAAGACAAGTCACAATGATTGCAAATACTGCTTCTACTTGAATGCCTGCTGTGAACAATGTGTTTTGTACCTGTTCCTGGAGTCTTATTTTCCAAGGGTGACTCAAAGAGGGCTAGGTGTGAGGCAGGTGCTAGAGAGTGGTGACTCCCCAGCTATCAAGTCCATTCCGACTCACCGTGACCCTGTGGACCCAGAGGGCTCCCAGGGCCATTTTGCACATTGTCACTGAAGCAGCCCGCCTCGTCTTGCTCCAGAGGGGCGGCCGACCTCCATCAGCAGCTCAATGCTCCACTCATCTGTGCTGAGACGTGCTTTCAAAGAGAGAACAATGCACAAGCGTAGGGACCCTGCCTCCTTTACAATGGACAGTCAGCATACCTGCCCTTGGCTTTGGAGTGAGATCTTTTGATTCCCAGTTACTGGTGATGCAAACATTCTGGAAAAGACAGCCTGGAACAAAGGCCCTGCCTGCTTACAAGATGACTCTTGGGAAAGTGCTTCTCAACCCTGCTCAGGGTCGTTTTGCTTCGGGGATGACAGCTTTTGTGAAAACGTAAGGAGACACTGTGAGTAGTCACAGGCAGGGCAACTAGAAAGCCGGTGCCCTCCTCCACTTATCCCCTGCCAGCAAGTCCATGCCCTCTCACGGTTGAACTGCCACTGGGGTTTCGGAGGCAGTAAATTGAGACACCTGCTGTACCACCGGGGCGCTTTGAACTCCTGGACAGGATCCAGTCTGGGGGCTGTGACCCACCTTGCCCCTGGCAGGTGGAGCAGGCAGGCAGGGTCACTCAAGGGGGGTGGGGCGTGATAAAAGCAGACTCTTTCCTATCTGCTAATGATAAAGCTTTGAGCTGGACTCTTCTATGTAGATCATCTGTTCCAGCAATTCCCCCGTCCCATCCACAAGAGGGTGTCATGGGGAGTGGGCTAAGCAATTCCAGGGGAGGGTCTGAGGGCAGGCAGGAGGGAAGAGATTAATATCTGTTGAGAAGGTACTTTGGATAAGACTCTGCAACCGACATCTCTAAGGCGTCCTTTCACGGAGTCTTATGATGACCTCAGGGACTGTGTGTGTGTGTGTGTGTGTGTGTGTGTCTGTATGTGTGTGTTTGTCTGTGTATGTAGTGCCTGCCACAATGGGCTGCTCCGAGGGAGAATGATGAGGCTTTTTCTTCGGTCAAGATTCACAGGCTTGGAATCTCACAGGGACGGTTTGACGATGTCCTGTAGGGTGGCTGTGAGACAGAATGGGTCCAATGGCAGTGAATCTGGTGGTGTCCTGAGGAACCTTTCCACAGGGTGAGTGACGACGGATCTGAAGTCTCAGGTGGTGCTCCCCAGACAGAGACGGAGGCAGATCTGCCTTTGTGCCTGCTCAGAAAGGCCCTCCTCCGTCTAAGGTCCAGGATGGCAGGGGGTGTTCCTGCCCCCACTGGGGCTCTCTCTGGCTAAGGTGCTGCCTTTCAGGTCAGGGTGACACCCCCCTGCAAGGAGCCTCCTGGGTGGCAGGTGTCATCCAGATCCAGCCGACTCGTTGATACCACCCCCCTCCCCCACTCCCTCCCTTGCAAGCACAAAGCCCCAGGAGGTCAGCTGACTCCAGTTTCAGTTCCCTCAGTGAAACTACCACCTGCCTCTGGGTGAAAGGGTATGAAAGTCCCTCTTGGCAGCTGCCAGCACCCCAGGCTGTCTGGGGGGTGGGGGGCTGGGTGAGGGTTTCATGACTGGGCCCTGGTCAGAGGCAGCTGCCAACAGACACCTCCCTGATCAGAGGGCTGTGGGAGCCTTTTGTTTCTTTCCTGGGAACCCTGCTGGGAGCAGTCACATCTCTCTGGGTGCTGCCCACCCACTGCTGTCTGCAGTCCCGGGCTCCCACCTCCTCCTCCAGTCAGATGGGGTCACATGCCCCATTGGGACTATGGGCCCCCCTTTTCTTGTTTGGCGATGTAGGGTAGGTACCTGAGTGTGTTCTTTGGTGAATCTTACTATATGAGAGGTGCGTGGTCTCTCTGTGTGGAATGGTGGCTTCCCACAGCCCCTTCTGCTCTGTCCCACCTCCCTGGGAAGCAGAGAAGGAGGGAGAAAGGTGCTTTCTGTATTTGCACATGGAACTCTCTGGATGGGACCTTCTCCCGACTGTCTAGCTCCCCGGGTGTCGTTAGTGCCAGGGTTTCTCAGGTCTCAGCTGAGAGGCGTCTGTCACAGCTCTGTCCCAGCCCGGGGGGACCTCTTGGGGCCCGTCACATCTGCCTACATTTGGTTGTTTCTGACTCCAGTCCGATGAGGTGGAAGGTGAGGCATGTGGCAATGACCTGTGTGTCTGTGAATGTGACCCCCGCAGATGTACTCCCTTTAGCAAAACTTGTCTCCAAGGAATCCCAAGCAGCTGACTGGCCTCAGGGCTGAATCTGCTCTTTGTGGGGAGAGGGGGGGTGTCAAGAATGGAACCTTCAAGTGCTTGGTTGGGGGCGAGTGTGGGGAGGGGGCGGGGTGGACATTGTGGCCAGCTCACTGCTCCTACTTTTGCAGAGAAAACAGGGAGCCAGAATGGAGCTGGTGCCCTGCTCTACCAGGTGGGGCTGTCTGAACTTGGGTAAACCCGTTGTCTCACTGAGCCTCCGGGTCTTCCCAAGTGTGGAGGGGGGTGGGGGAGCACGTGAGCCTCTCAATGGACGGGAGTCGTTAGGGCAGGTTTGGTTCTGCCACCGAGCATCACACAAGTCCACTCCAGGTGCCGCAGGGCTTGAAAGCACCTCAGGGTTTTCTGGGACACTTTCTGAGAAGTCCGCCTGGCTCTGGCCTCTGTCTGACACAGATGGGGGCCCTTAAGTTTTTCGTTTCTCTCTGGGAAACAAGTCCCGGTGGCTGTGAAGCTCGACACCGCAGGTTGTGCTGGCATTTCCGTCCCTCCGGAGAGGAAGAGAGTCTCCGCGGGGCGGACTGTTGGTGCTAGACGCCCGTCCGAAGCTGGAGCCACTGAAGGAAGGCCGGGCTACTTTCCCAAGGTTGCCACTTGGAAGACTCTGTGCAAGGCAGTTCTTTTCTGGCACATGTGGGGTTGGTTTGCATGGGGGTCATCTCGATGACACACTCAGGAACTTCCTGCAAGGTTGGTAGTTCAGGTCCATCCAGAAGTACCTGAAAGAGAGGTCTGGTGGTCCAAGGGGTCACTGTCTTGAGCAGGAATCCCCTGTCTTCTACTCGAGACTCTTGGACACCCTCCCCCAAACATACACACTGGGATCAAATCCTCTTGCTTTGCCGGCTTGTCTTTGCCGGACTGAATTTGTGTGTTGGGAAACCAGTTAGATAGAATCACAGAATGGCGACACCCTTTCTTTGGCACCAGATGGCTCAGGCTCCACTGTAGCATGTTGTCCAGGTGTCAGCACCTCATCTGCTTGGCTTCCAGTTTCCGGGAGAGAGAGAGACCTGGTACATTTACACTTGCTCCTTGTAAAGTGACCAGACGTTCCGCTTTTGGTGGAACAGTCCTGATTTCGAATAATTTTCCCCGAGTCCTGTGACATTTTAAAAAAGTCCCAATTTTTGGAAAGAATGCGTAACAAGCTAGGGAAGGGCGGGAGAATGGGAAGGGAATATTACCCCCCTCCTCCCACTCCCAGTCAATGGTGTCCTGCTTTACCAATGTTAAAATCTGGTCACTTGATCCTTGGGGCGACACTGTGGCCGCTCCAGGGAAGAGGAGATGAGCCCCTGCCACTTAGAACAAGTGTCCACAGCTATTAGCTGTTAGCAGCACATAGGAAACACCTGGGCTCTGTGGTGAGGTGTGGATGCGTCTCCTGGAGATGATACAGGGGGTCATGATAGGGAGGGGGGAGGACAAGACACACTCCCGGGTACCTGTTGGTTATCAGTCCCTGGATGGTGCACACAGGATAGTGCTTGGCTGCTGACCAAGAACTTGGCGCTTTGAATCAGAAGCACCCCAAAGAAAGAGCTGGCAGTCTAGTTCTCAAAAATCCGACCTGGGAAGTCCCAGGAAGCAGGATTTACCTCTGTGACCTGGCCTTGATAGCACCTGACTTTGTTTTTCGCCGCTGTTGACCCTCCTTCCAAGTGTCTGCCCATATGTTTGCTCATTTACCCTGATGGAGAAGCCTGGGAGATCAGTACCACTCAGGCTACTTTTGAGGCAAGGAGGCAGGTTACGGGAGATTAAGAAGAACTGCTTAGGTCTCAGTCAGGGATGAGTCAGGGCTCAACACTGGGTCTGTTCAAAAAACCCATTATTATTCCACTCCCTCTGACCCTTCACTCCTTTCAGCTGGCTGCAATCATTGGTTCTTAAACAGAAGGTGATGGCCACTGAAGCTATGTGAACGGCATCCTTATTTGGCTATTTTAAGGCCTGCCTTGAGTGATGGCGTGGCAAGGTGGCAATGGGCGAAACAGAATCACCATGTCTTCATCGCCAGCAAATTGTACCGGTCGCTTCTCGGTCACCTTGTTGCCCTGGTGGTGGGCATCTCCTAGCAATCTGCTGCCCTGGGCCCCCGAGTGTGGGTTGCACACATGGGCAGGACTTATGACTGCCCCAAAGAAAGAGCCATGGCGGGCTCTCTGCCATCTCACTTAGCGCAAGTGCCCTTTCTTTAAAAAGTGTGACTTCAGGAAGAGTGAACAAAATTGAAGATGCATGGAAGCAAGTGGCCTGATGGGTAGATGGACTGTGACATGAACATCAGTCTCGCTGACCCTGATATCGGAATCACCATCCCCAACTGCTCTGAAAGGGGTCAGACTAGCAGGACCTAGACAGGCTGGGAGAAACATGTAGAACATCACTCAGAATCAGAAGAATAACACTGATCGAATAGAAACCCCGAGAAGATGGTCTGTGGTCTCCCTTCAGGCCAGGAGCCGAACTCACCCCTGTAACTTCCTTTTCAGCAGAAGCACAGACAGGTTCCTCGACAAGGGGAACAATAATACCAGTGTGGTGAACTCTCTGGGGTGTAAAGGGCAGCCGTTCAGAGAGGTTCAGCAGGAAGGAGGAATGTTACATCATGGGGCTTACAGTCAGTGGCATGAAACAAAGCACGTATGAATTGTTAAGCAGAAAACTGATCTGCTGTGTAAACTACCTTTAATCGATTCACAGTAAAAAAGTTGCTGCTGCCTCTAAGTATTACTTTACGTCAGAGGGGGGAAATTACTTCCCTTCCTGTTCTCTGCCTTACAGAATCTTCTTATGTCTTGCTAGGACTTCAAGTCTTAGAGATTATTAACACCACCATTGTCATTAACACGTTTCACAGACATGTGTACACATAAAGCTCCAGTAGTTGAATCTGGGGGTGCTTGGGCATCACAGGTGGCCCGAGTTATGAATGGGAGATGCCCTGGGGATGGGCACCTTCAACTTAAGAGATGGAAGGAGGCCCTGGAAGATGAAGCATTTGGAGATAGAGCATAGGACAATCCGGATAGGTTGGCCACCTGAGGTGGTCCCTCTTGCAGGAGAGGGGTTAAGGAGTTAATACCCACACAATTGTCCAGAGCAAATTGCTCTCATGTGTGGGGGCTTTCGTTTTGGGAGAGAGGCACTAACGGATAGGCAGAGACCCAGATCCCCTTTGGAGAACCCTGAAGGGATTGCTGGTGCCAGGAAGGGCCGCTGTGAAGAAAAGTTCCCCCGAGAACATCCTCTAGGTCAGGAGTGCTTCTGGAGGATAGAAATAGAGAGGTAACTTGCTAACACCGAGTTTTCTCTACGAAGGGGAATAAAACCCCAAACACAGATCCACACTCACTACCCCGCAGCCAATGCTGACTCATAGTGACCATGTAGGACAAGGTTTATCTCTCCTGGTGGGTTTCTGAGACAGTCATTCGTCACGAGAGTAGAAAGCCCCACTGTTCCCCCCCAGGAGTGGCTGGTGGTTTTGAACTGCTGACCTGGCTGTGCGTAAGTCCTATGCATCGCCACTACACCACCAGGGCTCCTGAGAGTCTCTATGAGGATGGACCATAAGGCAATGACTCTTGGTGATGGTGATGTCATTGACTTCACTCACTCAAGTAGAAAACGTTGGCTTGGCAAATGTTGTGCTACCTGTATGTTTCCAATAAGCAACAGAAACCGCAGGGAGGTCAGGGGGTGAGGGGGAGTTTCCAAGGTAGGATGGTGGGGGGAGGTGGATGTAGATGGCTGCTATCAAGTCTGCCCTTGAATCGCGGGGTTCCATGTGCAACTGAATGAGACCCTTCCAGGGCAGACAGCTGTGCCCCACAGAGCTTGCACTGGCTGGTTTTCAGAGGTCGAGCATCGAGTCCTTCTGTTTCCATCTTATTCTCGTGTGCTTTGACACCTGTTCATCATCAGAGCTACACACTAGTCTTCACTGACAGAGGGTGGCTGTGTGGGAGGCACACTACCGGGGAATTGAACCCAGGTCTCTTGCATGGAAGATGACAATCTGACCCCTGCACTCACTCCCTAGCTCAGTCTATGGAGAAGGTGCTCATCAGGGAAATGACAAGGCCAACGTCAGTGGAAATGGATGGCTGCTGCTTCAAACCCACCAGCCTCTCTGCAGGACAAAGATGAGACCATCTACGGTCAAGGTCTACAGCTTTGGAAACTCCACGTAGGATCGTTATGAGTCAGATCAACTCAATGGCCAGGGACTTTGCTTTATTCTCCCTTAAAACGGTCATTCCTGCCATTGATCCTTGGTCTGTGACCATCATCCCCAGATGAGAGAAACCTGTCTGGGCCCAGTTTGAACTGAACGGCCTTTCTGGCCTCCACATACCCAGCAGTCACCTCTCACAGAAAAGTGGGTGTCAAGAAAAGGCATCGCCAGGCGAAGGGAGTGGGGGCACCTGGCGGGGTCTGAGGTGACAGACCACAGACTCAGGCAAACAGGTATCCTCATCCTGTGAAGCTGCTGTTGTATTAGAAATCAGTGAGACTAGTGCCCTTGCCAGCCAACCAGGAAATGAAGTCCAGAGAGGAAATATGAGCAGGCTGGGCTGGGCTGTACGTGTTGATTCAGTTGTGGAGCCAAATGTCTCTTTGAACAAAGGTGAGGGATAATCCTTGACTACATTCTCCCTGAGCCCCTGCAAATGTTTGCTTTGAGGGGGAAGGTCCTGGCGGTGGGGTCGAGGCTGGTTTACAGAGACTGAAAATACCTTTGGTTGAAATGGCATGGTTTTGAGCTTTGTCGGGGGACACTACAGAAACCCCCTGGACCACCAGATCAGTCCTGAGAAGGGTCATGCGCCATGGTCACAGCGGCTCCCTATGTGGCCTGAGTCCCATTCCCAGAGTGACCCTCTGATTCTTCACAGCAGCCTTCAAACTACGCGCCCACCACTGTTTGAGTTCCCGTTCGAAGCAGATATGCAGATGGAACCCGACACGCCAAGACACGTTTGGGGCGGCATGTCCATGATGGAGAGCAGGGAAGGGTGGACGCAGGCAGCGCTGGGGCAGGAGAGCAGGTAGAGAGACTGGGTGGGCAGAGGCTGCCTGAGCCCGGGGCACCCTGCGGTGGACGGTCTCAGGCAGGCCCACGGGAGTCCCAGGGTCTTTGCCATCTCCTGCGGCTCCGACAAAAGCGCCACAAGCGGAGGCTGTGAACGCTTGTTCACCGGGTAGGAGGAGCTGGAAAGTCCCAGTGTAGGCCACGTCCCGCGCTCTGCCCTCCCGCAGACGGCCACCCTGTGCTGGCCCTCGTCACGGCCCCACTCTGGCCTCTGTGAGGCGGCGTCACTTGCTTCCTCACTCCTCCAACTCAGGAGAGATGGACGTCAAACACCCGGCATGCAGACTCGCACCCCGACATACCAAAGAACACCGTTTATTATAATAACGATATAGAGATCATGACAGAGAGAGAAAGAAACAATAAGAGTCAGACATACATAACATCAGGGTAACATGCTCACCTCCGCCCAGTATGGTGGTGGAGAGGCGGAGGGAGAGGGAGTTACATGATGAGGGAGAGGAGCTGAGAGCATCCAGCACTCAGGGCCAGAAGGGAGGGAGGAGCGATGCAGGAATGAGAGTCAGGAGCGAGTGTGTCGAACATTAACTTTCCCCATTTAAGTAGCCTAACGGGGGACACATAAGTTCTATAGTCACTGGTCAGGACATGCCACACGCCGGGGCTGTCTTAAGAGCTATAAGATGATAATGGTTTAGGGATACCTCATGACTATGAGGAGAGGGATGTGATAAGGAAAGACTTCAGACTCCCGGAGGTAGGTGAGCGGGTCTGTCTTACTAGGGGTCCTTGACAATGAATCCCACCCATAGGCCTCGAGGAAAGCAGATCACTATCCGTACTTGAGTCATACAAAGTCCTCACATAACAGGGAACATCAGGGAGATTAGCTATCTTAGCTAGCACACTTAATGCTGGTAAATAGTTAGCTTAATATTTTGGAGTATATGACATGGAGAAGTTCCGTCTTCTTCCCACACTGTATGCCATGGGATGGGAAGGGTCCATGGGTGAGGAGCTAACTACCCTGTGTGGCAGGAGCCTTAGTGACAGCATTGGTGTAGGCTGGGTCCAGATTCCAGCTCCACCATCTTTGACATATGATCATGAGCAGGAATCTTTGCTTTGTTAAACCTCAGTTTCTTCATCAGAAAGAGAGACAATGAGGATTCTTGGATCATAAATGGGACAACAGCAATAGACCAGCAGGTATCTTGACTCATCCCCATCATCTGCTGCCACTGAGTCTATTCCACCTCATGCTGACTCCCACATATGCTAGAGGAGAACTCTAGGACATCTGGTGGCTGATTTTTCAGAAGTAGATCACCAGGCCTTTCTTCTGAGCTACCTCCAGGTGGACTAGAATCCCCAGCTTTTCAGTCGTCAATCAAGCATGCTAACCATTTGCAACACCTAGGGCAGGCGTCCTCAGACTATGGCCCACGGGTCACATGTGGCCCACCTAGGACATTTATCCAGCCACCGGGTGTTTTGCCACCGTTGCCTGTCCTGCTTAGCAGCCAACTCATCCCAAGCCCACAGTGAATTTGTTCATAGTTTGTTTGTTTTAACTATAGTGCACCTGGAGTCAGACAACCGGGGTTCAAATCCAGCCACCTTCTTGTGCCTCAGTTCCCTTATTGATTAAAAAAGGTCTATTCGTAGCTTATGTCACAAGAAGTCATCCTACAGACTATTGTTCTCATTCATGTAAATCACTTGGTTACATACTTTGGACATGTTGTCAGGAAAGGCCAGTCCCTGGAGAAGGACATCCTATTTGGTAAAATAGAGGGGCAGCAAAAAAGAGAAAGCCCTACGGAGGTGGCTTGACTCTGTGACAATGGGCTCAACATGGGAGCAATTGTGAGGGAGGTGCTGGGTTGGGCAGTGTTTTGCTCTCTTGTACATTAGGGGGCTATGGGTCAGAACCAACGTGATGGCACCTATCAAGAACAAGAGCCGCTGCATTTCTTCCACTACTGGTTTGTCTTCTTCTGCCAGACCTTGGTCTAGTCAATGTTCTTTGCCAACATCAAAATTCCAAGACATCCTTGGTCTTCTTTACTTATTGTTTGGCTTTCACGTACACATGAAGTGCTTGATGAATTAATCAGCAATGACCCAATTAATGGAATAATTGCAGACAAATGCATGTGGAGATATAGTTATACGTGAAACAATGCCATAAGAATAAAAGGGGAAAATACACAAGAGTTTCACCACTTAGTGAATGTTTTGACCAAATCCAAACATTCCTTTCCTGGCCTCTATTGCTGTGACCTTGTGAGTCATTTCATGGAAATCAATGCTTTTCACCAACTCATTTTCAATCGATAAAATTCCAAGATTGGAAAACCTGGCCTCGTTCCCGGTCAATTGCAAATAGCTCTTTACAAGTGTCAGCTTTGAAAAACTCCTCTCCCACAATGACACAGACACACGGATTATCGTAAATAATGGTAGGCTTTGGGAAAGGTTGTGAGAGATTCCAGAAGTCTTGTTCAGCTAAGAATGTGAAAACGATAATGTCGCTCAATCTTTGACTTCTTCCAGATCAGTCTCCATTGGTTTCGGGTACCTTGCAGCCTGGATATTTTGACCCCATCATCGAAAGTGGTCACTCCTGGAATGTATGCATTTAACGCATCTTCAATGGCAGCTATGGGCCGCTTGGCTTGAACAGCCTCAGACGTGGCTGCTTGGTAGCTCCTGGTGGGATCTAGGGTCCCTAAGGAAAATGATCATCGCCCTTGAGCACCCGCCTCTTCAAGTCTTCTCGCGGAGTGAGCCAGAGCGGACTGCCTGATCCTTGCCTGCTGCCATGTTCTTCTTGAACCTGGCTCTTCTCTCTACTGAGGTTCTGCATGTGCCTGAGTGTATCAAGTGTCTGTTCAATGGCAGCCTCTACCAGGTGACTCCACTCACTCTGTTTGCAGAAAAAGTCTTATCGCCTCCAGCTTGGTGGCCACCATGTTCAGAGTTGAGCCCTGGGTGTGTAGGTCCTGGGGTGTGGGCTTCCTGATTACATCACACCACAACTACAGGTAGCACAGAAGACCGAAACCACAGACAGCCGGCAAAAGACCTTGTGCTGCTCTTTCCAGTCCAGATTTGCACGTGAGCCACAGTTGCTTCACTCACCACCACAAGTGTACTGACTATTTTGCAAATTGGCATAATGGCGTGTTGATAAGCACTCCGGCGTGTTGGTACCAGACTTTTCACGACATCCAGACTGGACAGTTAACACATCCCTTCGATGGGAGGAGGCAGCCAGGAGGGTCATCCTTGTCCCCAGCAGACCTCAACAAGTTGAGGGATGGCCACATGTCCACTAGAATATCTTTCCTCTGCCCATGGTGTCACATCTCCGTAGGCTCCACCCTCCTGGCACAATCATCATAACCTGGAGGGCAGCATGTTCTTCTGTCCAGCCCAACAGTTTCCAGTTTTCTTAGAATATCAGAAATGGAACAAGCAGCTTTTTTTTCCGTTAAAGAAAGACTTTGTTGGGCTGAGCCCTGGTGGCGTAAGTGGTTGAGTGCAGGACTGCAGCCCGCGGGCTTGGAGGTTCAAATGTAGTGGCCGCTCTCAGGAGCAGTGCTGAGTAGCTCCCACGACCGCCAGAGGGCAGTAATGTGCCCCCCCCCCCCAAAAAAAAAAAGAAAGACTGTTCATTTCAACTTCTGTATGGCTGGACATCCAGGCAGTATATGACACAACCGATAAGCTTGTCCAACACGATCCCAAAGTCCTCTGCACACTTCATCAGCAAGCATCTCCTTCACGTGGCTTGCCAGGCATGCTCTCTGACTGTGTTCCTATTAGGTCGGGTTGACTAGAGGAACAAATCCAGAGACACTCATGTATATGACCGAGCTTTGTATAAGACCGAGTTTTTTTTTT